>JAQFYZ010000295.1:0-50129 GCA_034695085.1 Cylindroiulus punctatus
CTAGGTGGAGCTGGTGCGCACGGCTTGGATGGATCAATCGCAAATAGGCGATTGCATCCTATTGGTCATGGACATACGTCACAGTCCATTCTTTGAGCGAAAATATTATAGTTCAGATCGCCAGTCAGACAGACGGACGATTTCAGTTCGTCTGTTGTAACACCAGTGAAACCCTTCGATTTTGTGTGTGGATAATTATGGTTTTAATTGGCATCATTGTTGTTGACAATACTGTCTCGTAAGTATTCAATTAAGGCTTCATGAACGTTTTTGGTTGGGGCATGGTTAAAGGGAACAATGGTTTGACCCCCAGACATGATGATTTTATGAGCTGGAAGACATTTGTGAAAAGATTGTTGACAGGAGAGATTTCGATTTGTCGACAATTTAATCTTTCTTGTGAGCTGAAAACTCATTCTGGTTATCGATTAGGTGACAAGGCAGGCTCAGCCGGTCTCTAGGGTTCTCTGCTTCTTAGGGCACTTCGGTGCATGGGCAACGTCCAAAAGTTTTAGTCACCTATCTTGAGTTTTTTTACGTGAATTGGACCACGGGTTGGCCATGCTTTGGCACCACCCCACGAGGCTGATGCAAATTTACGTGCAACTATTTGACGAACAATCGCGTTCTGTATCATTTAGTATTTTACTGGTTTTATTCATTAGTTTTACAATCCTTGTTAGGTTTTAGCTGATACGCCATGGATGCTGTCATGCTAACTCTTTGACTTTCCTATGCCCTGGTCCATGCTCTGGCTTTATTACACTCTGTGGCGCACTTTTGCTTACTTGTCCCTCAGTCTTTGAGCCCTTCAATTTCTTGTTTTAGAGGTTTCGAGGCTCGTTGAGGTTTCTGAAAAGCCGTCGTGGCAAGTCGTTATTGGTCCACCACGGCTACACGTATTGGAAAGACACTCAGTCGTTTAACAAGATCTGTTGGCGTTGCAACAAGTACCGCATGTACAAGTGTTCTGGCCGGGCCCACACCTTAGAGAACAGAATCATAAAGCTGGTGCCCCACAATCACTTGTCTGACGACATGGGCGATGGTTTATTCAGTGACTAGGCAGTGGGATTCTGTTCGTGTCCAACGATTTTCGGTTTGAAATTATGCTACTGCAGATTTGAGGCGAAAATGTCTTGACTATCGTCACCCTTTAAGCCGTCTGCCACGTGACCACCTGTCCACTTGGCACTCTTATGCTGGTCCCTTTTCATTCGTTGAAACTGTTGATGAAGACTTTTTGTGTTTCTAGAAGCCAGTTAAGTTTGTGTTGAGCCCGAGGGGGACGACTTGGTTGTTGCACGAGGGCTACACGTACCGCAGGGCCCGAGCGACTCGGACCAAGTCCATTTGGCGTTGCACCAATCACAACTACGACTGCTCTGGTCGCCTACATCTCTTCAATAACAAAATCGTTGTCAAATATTCTTCCCACAACCACGGTCCGCTGCCTCCGCAAGACTGGTGTCCAGGGACTCCGCTCGAAGAGGAAGAAGGCACCGATGACGACTCTGACAAAAGCGAGGGTGGCACTTCTGCTCCCAACACCTCTCAGGCCCTGGATCTGCCACCAGGAGTCTCTGAACACTTGCCCGCCATGCTTGCCCTGAAGAGCTTGGGCGAGCAGGCCGCTCGAAGGCAGGAACAGTCCCATGGCAGGATTCTTCATTTCCGCAGCAACTACTACTAAATGACGATGGTCTGGTTGCACCTACCTTGCTCTGCAACGTTAAACACTTCTCATGAACTTTGACCTGGACGCAGTAGCGATGCAATATCTTTGGACGCAAATTAGTCTCGTTGATTTTGGTGCTTTCTAATATCTCTCCGTTGTACTTACTGTTAACGATCCTGCCATTAAAATGCATTGTAACAAGCTTAACTTTGCCTCGAGTGACCCAGTTATGTTGTTGTTGATTTAAGCAATGCTAAATTGGACATCAAGATCTTCAACGTCTTGGGAATGCCTTCGTTGGCTGGAAGTATACGAGGCTTTCGTTTCCACTAGGGAAAAAAGGTTCTAAGGAGTAACGATAACCGCAAACTAAAACGAGTCATCCGTTCTTTTCAATGGGAACACAACTTTGGAATTCGGTAGCTTTCAGTGCTGGTTATACTTCAGTTTAGTTGCTGCAGGACGTACTCAAATGCCCGGTTTCCAATCATGGAAGTTTCATTGCAGCACAAAAAGGTTATTTACTCGGTCCACCGCCACATTTAGCTTTAACTCTGCCCAAATTTTTGATTGCAAATGTTCCAGAAGGTTTTATTTCGGTCGTGAATTGAACACGGGAATGCCGCTTCTGTCAATTGCATTTTGTCTTTGGCTCAGTCTGTTCGCTGGCTTAATTTCGTATGTGAAGCTGTGCTCCGAAAATAATTTCACTCGCTTTTCTTCTTCCAGTGGGCAATGTTTAGAATTGTGGAAGGCATGCGAGGGAACGAAAGGCTGGTCGGCGGTGGATTCAGCTTTCGTAAACAATACGTATCCCCTAGCAAAATAATTTGGCGTTGCAATTACTCGAACGCCAAGTGCAAGGGACGGGTGCACACCACCGCCAACTCAGATTTTCGCGTGCTGAAAGTGACGCCGCACAACCACGAACCAAATTACAAGTATTTGCACGCGGCCGAAACTGGCCCTATGTGAAATGCGAGTGAAACCCATATTCTGATACAAGTCGAATTTTCAATTTTAAGGCTATGGCGGTGACTGGTGAAGGTGCGCTAGCTCTCGATGCTCTTCTGGTTATGATATCCATAATTTTAAAATGAGGTTGAGCTCACAGTTGTCGGGCATTCTGTACATGTATGCCAAACCTCTCCCCGTTCCTTTGTCAAGGTGCTCATGCGTTTGGATGCTCTTCTTGTCCGCTCTTCTATCGGTCGTTCTCGCTCCATTTTCACATTTCGATGCCGTGCCTAATAACGTGCCTTATTGCATTTTGCTCTTGCCTATAGTACGAGATTGTTGTTTCACCCATGGGCTCCATGGCGGCCAGGTACCACGGCCACAAGTATTATTGGATGGACGCGTCTTGCAACAATGAGACCTGGAAGTGCTCCCTGTCCAAACAGTTTAAGTGCCGCGGCCGCATGCGCACTCAGTGTGGCCGTGTCATGTCGAGGACTGAACATAATCATCTTCCGTACTTAAGTGACTGTATTTAGTGAAGGGCGACGTCTGAGACCCGTTCAATTTTCGTAGGATTGCTCGCACGAGCTGTGGGGATGGTGCAATGGTACAGTGCCTTTTCTGCTCAGTCAGCATATTAGTGAAGTTATACGTGTATACCTGTTCCTGTATGTAACCACCATGTAACCAACATCGGAGGCTTTTGTTAACGGCGAATATGTTAACTCTTTTGATTACCCTGGACCTGGGGTGTTCATGAATGGCTCGAGTTGTCTTGCAGGGCCATTGGTTGTTATTTTTCCGTTTGGCTCTCGCTCAAATGTCGATTTTTCTGTAATGTGCGAAGTAATTCTGTTGTACTGTATACGTAGATCCAATTTTTTGAAACTACACGTGGTGCGGTTGCCGCCTTTTACAAAGGGTACAAGTACAATAACCGAACACGGGCTGCCGATACCAAGAAAAGCATTTGGGCGTGCACCATGAGGACTAGCCGAAATTGCACAGGACGCATCCACTTGGACTCTAAATCGACTCGTGTCGTAAAGGTCACCACTCATAATCATCCACCAAAGGATCTCCGCCGTCTGCTATATCGGGCGTCCCCTCCTAGGTAGCTGAAGTAACATCGACCACAAACTAGCTGGCGAGACCAGCATGATGTAATTAATGCACCATACTTGGGGTTGGATTTAAGTGCATGTGCAATTGTTCTTTTTTGGGAGTGAAAATCAACGCAAAATTTTAGTCATGCTTTTATTTTGTTATATTTCAAGCGTTGCCAATCTTGCATTTATTTTCGCGCCACGTTTATGTTAATCGCCGTTGTAAGGTGGAAATATTAAATCTTCGTCTAATGCAATGAATATCGGTTTTGTTCTCAGTTATGACTTTCCACGATTTATTTTTCCCAGTAGTTTTCCCATGTTACTACTGTATGTAATTGAGCCTACCGAATGAGGCTTTATTGGGAATGCAAGTTTGTGGAACACAATTGCAAAGGATTTGCTGTGAATTTGTGTGTCAGAGTTAGAAATTTCATGCACCTTTGGACGCGATTCGGAATTCGTCACGTGATGATCACACCCCTACTTGCCCACCTTCGCCCTCGCTGTCTGTATCGAAGGCGTTCAAGATGCTCGCATCCTGATTTTTTTTGCTCTTTTTTTTTTCGTGTAGTGGCTGTGTGAATTTTATACATCTCCCCGAAGCGCGACTATTGCGGTTTTCCGTGGATACAAATACAATAAGCAGAATTTTGGACTAGAGAAAGCAAGCTGGAAGTGTACGAAGTGTAAAAGCCGCAGATGTCCTGCACGCATACACACTCGTAAAAACCAAGTTACCAAGTTCACGGAGCATAACCATCCACCCTGATTGCTTGAATTGACTGCAATAACTGCAACAAAAACGAGCGAAAAAAACATGCTCAATTCTGATTTGTCAAAAACGTCATGGGTGAACTTTAATAAGCAAGGTCTATGGGGAACATTCCAAAATGCCTTTACCAACAATTTTAACTGCATCCGCCTCCATCACCTACGTAAGAATGCACCCACAGTACTTGGGAAAATGAGTAAATATAATCTATTACACGCAGTATGAATTTTCATCACTATGTATAGGCAGCGCTATCGTCCACAATTTCACATTTGTTATTCGGTTTAACGATCACTAAAGCACCCTTAACTTTACCACGTAATTTCATCTGAAGCACGGACCCACTAGTCTAATGCAATGAATACCAGTTTTGTTCTCAGTTATGATTTTCCACGATTTATTTTTCCCAGTAGTTTTCCCATGTTACTACTGTATGTAGTTGAGCCTACCGAATGAGGCATTATTGGGAATGCGAACACAATTGCAAAGGATTTGCTGTTAACTTTTTGTCAAAGTTCGAAATTTCATGCACCTTTGGACGCGATTCGGAATTCGTCACGTGATGATCACACCCCTACTTGCTCACCTTCGCCCTCGCTGTCTGTATCGAAGGCGTTCAAGATGCTCGCATCCTGATTTTTTTTGCTCTTTTTTTTTTCGTGTAGTGGCTGTGTGAATTTTATACATCTCCCCGAAGCGCGATTATTGCGGTTTTCCGTGGATACAAATACAATAAGAAGAATTTTGGACTAGAGAAAGCAAGCTGGAAGTGTACGAAGTGTAAAAGCCGCAAATGTCCTGCACGCATACACACTCGTAAAAACCAAGTTACCAAGTTCACGGAGCATAACCATCCACCCTGATGGCTTGAATTGACTGCAATAACTGCAACAAAAACGAGCGAAAAAAACATGCTCAATTCTGATTTGTCAAAAACGTCATGGGTGAACTTTAATAAGCAAGGTCTATGGGGAACATTCCAAAATGCCTTTACCAACAATTTTAACTGCATCCGCCTCCATCACCTACGTAAGAATGCACCCACAGTACTTGGGAAAATGAGTAAATATAATCTATTACACGCAGTATGAATTTTCATCACTATGTATAGGCAGCGCTATCGTCCACAATTTCACATTTGTTATTCGGTTTAACGATCACTAAAGCACCCTTAACCTAACCACGTAATTTCATCTGAAGCACGGACCCACTAGTCTAATGCAATGAATACCAGTTTTGTTCTCAGTTATGACTTTCCACGATTTATTTTTCCCAGTATTTTCCCATGTTACTACTGTATGTAGTTGAGCCTACTGAATGAGGCATTATTGGGAATGCGATTTTGTGGAACACAATTGCAAAGGATTTGCTGTTAATTTTTTGTCAAAGTTAGAAATTTCATGCACCTTTGGACGCGATTAGGAATTCGTCACGTGATGATCACACCCCTACTTGCCCACCTTCGTCCTCGCTGTCTGTATCGATGGCGTTCAAGATGCTCGCATCCTGATTTTTTTTGCTCTTTTTTTTTTTTTCGTGTAGTGGCTGTGTGAATTTTATACGTCTCCCCGAAGCGCGACTATTGCGGTTTTCCGTGGATACAAATACAATAAGCAGAATTTGGGACTAGAGAAAGCAAGCTGGCAGTGTACGAAGTGTAGAAGCCGCAAATGTCCTGCACGCCTACACACTCGTAAAAACCAAGTTACCAAGTTCATGGAGCATAACCATCCACCCTGATTGCTTGACTTGACTGCACTAACTGCACCAAAAACGAGCGAAAAAAACATGCTCAATTCTGATTTGTCAAAAATGTCATGGGTGAACCTTAATAAGCAAGGTCTATGGGGAACATTCCAAAATGACTTTACCAACAATTTTAACTGCATCCGCCTCTATCACCTACGAAAGAATGCACCCACAGTACTTGGAAAAATGTGTAAATATAATCTATTACACGCAGTATGAATTTCCATCACTATACATTGTATATGCTGTGCTCTCGTCTATCATTGCACATTTGTTATTCGGTTTAACGATCACTAAAGCACCCTTAACTTAACCATGTAATTTCATCTGAAGCACGGACCCACAGTTGAGGCGTTGACAATGAGAAGGAGGCAACTCCCAAACCAGAAGTAGCAAAAAAGCTGAATGATCACATGTAGAATGGTTGCATCCAGTGCTATCTATTAAGGGGAATTATATGTTGAACTCAACATGGGCTATAGAACATGCCTCCATTTCCCTAACAGTGGCTTCGCAGCATAGATCGCTTCCAGGGACACAAGTATTTTTTTTTTGAGGATTTTTCAAAATTCCATCGAATCTTTAAAATACCGGTAATTAGAAATTCAATCATCGAGCTAATTCGTGCTGTCCTTCTCCCTCTTTGTCTGTGTGCTAACGATTGGATTTGAAAATCCGAATGGTATAGCTTACTCTTCTTTTCTGCCATGTAGATCCTATTCTCTATGAGTAGCACGGCTAAAGATGACTCGAAGGAAACAGCTTTGACTGGGCTCGATGCTGATAAACAGGAGGCTGTGGACTATCCATCAGACATTGACACGAAGGACAAGAACTTTGATATCAGACAGCATTACCTGCTGCCTGTCAAGGGCGATGTCGACTATGACTTGTGGTGTAATCTGACGCCAAGAAGCAAATTGCCCAAAGTGAAATGCTTGGTTGACACGCGTGGGCGTCGTCCTGACAGATGTGGCAAGCATTTTGATGGCGCCTATGCCATCCCGTACTGCAGGCGACGCAACGACACCGGACTATTCAGACGTCAGCCCAAGCCGTCTTCTGAAGTGCCCCTACAAGAAATTAGGCACCTGAAGCGCATCCTGGAAAAATGCGAGGAACTTGAACATTGTGCGCAAGAACATCGCCTATATCCTGATGCGTAGCTTAGTTGCTACCTGTCCTCTTTCAATATAAATGACAGCTAATGCTGCCACGTCAGTGGATTGTAAGCGAAGTAAGTTATGACTGTGACTAGTCTTACATTGAAATGTCCCGATTCAGTGCCTGGAAGTTGATTTAATATCTCGAGAGTTGGTAAAGACAGTTGATCGAATACTTTTATCGTAAACCCAGTGAACGAAGTTTTTTTTCCCCATGATAACATTTTCGGAGTGTAACATGTGCAGTTTGAAAATAAACGACATGCGGTTTGAGATTTCAGCTTTTTGTGATTTGGGTTTGCCCAACTTCTTTTATTGCCTCTTGTGTCTGCGCCGTACTTTGCAACATGGCCTGCTCGCTTGTCTTGATGATTCTGTTGATTTACGCGGGATTTGTAAATTATCCTTGGTAATGTTATTTTATTACTGATCCACAGTTTGAGATTGCACAATCTCCTCGAGGGGCTATCATGGCAAAGTTTCGCGGATATACGTTCACGAGACATATTGTGACAAAGAACAAGATCCTGTGGCACTGCACCATGAGAAACACCTCGAAATGCAATGGACGCATTCATACCAGAAGTAACTTCGTTCTGAAGTATACCGGGCACAATCATTTGCCACGAAATGACGTTAGGTCAGAGTTGCAGTATGTGTGGCAGGTTTCCGTCGATTGAAACGAGTTCATTCTTTGTGCTTGGTTTATACAGTACTATACACTGTAATTGTTGTAGCTCGCCATGTGATGACCGTGGAACGGACTGCCGTTCTCGTCTTAGACCAAAGTCTTTCTGAAAAGAAAATTGCTTTAGAAATTTTAATAATTTACACCAAAGGAACTGAACGATTATTCCTACTTATGTCTGTGCGTTCATAGTTTTGAGCATTATCTAAATTCTAAATATTTTTTGCTCTAGTTTGAAATTGCGAAGACTCCACGAGGTGCCATCATGGCCAATTTTCGTGGATATTCATACACGAGGCATAGGGAGACCGGAGACAAGATCGTTTGGTATTGTAGAAGGCGTAAAACGGCCAAATGTCATGGCCGCATTCATACGATTGAAAACGTTGTTGTGAAATTTAACCAACATAACCACGTCGACTAAGTACAGAAAATGTTCATCAATGCAATTTTTTGTAATGCTTTTTTTTGCGTACTTCTAAGAAATAAAGATTTCGGCGCTAGTTGTTTAACATGAATAACTGCGTTAAGTATTCTTGCACTGCGTGAAATGCGAGTTCTAGGCATAAAAAATTAGGATAAATAATCTTTAGGCCATTAGAATTAGCAAAATTAATCGTACGAATTTGTCTTTTATCGTAATATATTATAATATTTCTTTAAGAATGATTGCTGAAAAACAGGTCACGTGATGAGACCATTACAAGTGCAAGCCAATTGTCCTTCTGTTGAGCATTAAGTGCAATGGGTAGTTTGCAGCATAGGTCCAATCCCAAGTTAACCTAAGGTGCATGGGCCTACGTTGTATATACAAAAATGTTCGTAGCATGCGTATAAACAAACGTCATACTGATATCGGTTTGTCCTTCCAACAGTCTTGTTTAATATTGGTCAATTTGATTTTACCCCCATAACGTTTCAATCCACGACATGATTAAGGATCCCTGGTCTTCGGTCCTCTGTCTGCGCCTTATGCAGGATTGCATTTGATTGATGTGGAGCTTTTTTTGTTTTGTTTAATCCATAGATTCAAATTTCTCGAACACCCAGAGGCGCCATCATGGCGACTTTTCGTGGATATAAGTTTACCCGACACAATATTTCTGGTACAAAAGTGCTGTGGCAGTGTACTATGCTGGGGCGCTGCAGGTGCAACGGCCGTCTTCACACATACGACAATCGTGTGATAAAGTTCACGCAGCATACCCACCTCCCGTAGTCAGATTGCTGTTTGTGCATCGACTATTGCTGATTGGTGCCTTTGGGACGGAACATGTCTTCCAATTTAAAGATTGGAAACCGTAGTGAGATTAATTCACCAGTGCACAATTCTTGCACAGAATGAGTAGTTCGTTGTACAAGTGGCACCTAGTATGTAGTTGCATCCAGTACAATCTGTTGTGGGTGGACAAGTTTTGGGAGTTTTGGCACTTCCATCCTTTCAGGATCGTTGTCCCTATTCGGAACGGATTTTAGTTTGCAATGGCCGCTTCTCGAGTTTGTTTTCGAAATTCTGCACAAACTGCCTATTGACTTTGATGACATTCAGCTTCTTAAACGCTGTCAAAAGGCGTTTTGATTTTCAGATTGTGGTGTTCAAAAGTTCTCGAGGTGCAAAGTTGGCCACTTTCCGTGGATATGAATTTCATTATATTAAAAGGACGAATACGATGGAATCGGTTTGGCGGCGCACTATGCACACCAGCCATAGTTGCCTTGGACGAATCCACACTACTGTCCCTGAAAATCGCGTCATTGAGATTACCCAACATAATCATCCACCATGTAGCTGATTTAGAAAAATTGACGTCACGTTCATTTCCAAGAATACGATGAAATCGGGGAGTTGTTAAATCTACATTACCTAGCTATGCCCACGTTCCAGTCGTCATCTGTCTTCCACTTTTACCTCGCTCTTAGCCCAAGATTCGTGTTTTGACCAAATATGGAATGACGTTCTGGTTTAAACTTTTTACTTAAAACGAAAGTTGGCAATACTTATTGCCTGCGAACTAAATAAAAGTGCGTCTGTATTTGGTCTTTGCACACTTTGGAATCTGCTAGTTGAGGTTGTAGTTGTTACTAATGCTGTCCATAACGTTTTTTGACTTGCCTAGTGTGAGATTGTGGAAACCCCTCGAGGCGCTACGGTTGCTGTTCATCGTGGCTATAAGTACAATTGGGACACGTCGAATGCTGCGAGGACAATATGGCGTTGCACTCTGAGGACTTACTATAAGTGTCGTGGACGCATTCACACGAGCGGGAATAGCGTCATCAAGTTCACTGAACACAACCACCAACCCAGTGAATGTGTTTACAATTTCGTAAACCGTTGAATGTTCGGCTTCTTGAATTCGTGTGAATTATGTGACTATGGGCTTGCCTTGTAAAGCACGTGAGGCATGGACTAGTTTCTATTTGAATGCTTTAATTTTAGTATTTCTTAGAATCATCACTGTGAAGAGAAGTGCCTTACTCTTAGACCATTGTATCCTAATTTGATGTATTTTTTTATTAGTCTCCACGAGCATTAATTTTACAAAACGTTTAACGACAAAAATCAATCGCCTAGATCTTGTCCCGAAACCTCCTTAGCATAAATTCTTAATGATAGGGTTGTAACGTGACGATGTGATTGGTATTAAGGGCATTTAAATGACGGGCAACCACTTTTTAATGATGTACATGTATGTAAACGAATTGTTTCGATGATGACGCAAACAGTGTGTCCAACATTGGAACTCGTCTTAGTGTGACTGAACTGAAGAATATTCAATCACTCGAATAAACGTTTCTAGCTCTTCTCACACCGCCTCTTAGTCTTGGCCTCGTTGTTTTCGACTAACCATCTGATTTGTATTGTTTGCTTTTCTATAGCTTGAAATTCGGAAATCGCCCCGTGGTGCGATCATGGCAGTTTATCGCGGTTATAAATTCACGAGGCACGCTGTGGGTGCTAACAAAATCCTCTGGCAGTGTATTTGGCAACGAACGCTGAGGTGCAATGGACGCATGCACACTAGTGAAAACGGTGTTCTGAAGTTCACTAAACACAATCATCTGCCGTGAAATAAGTCGTCCCCTTTACCCCGGTTGTCTTATACAATGTCAATGTTCCATCAACGTATACCAATTAACAGACAACTTATAGGCCTACAACCTTAGTGACGACATGTCTTGTCCATACGACTAATAACAAACTGATACTATTGCATATTTTAATTCAACGAGTTTGTCGATTGTCGACCAACGATACTAAGATGTTGATTCTGTTCTCGGCACCTCTTGTATGGGAGCCTGGAAAGACCAGCTAGGCCGTCTGAATAAATAATTTTAATATTTATTCATCTTAAATGTATTTCTGAATAAATTTTCAATGTGCTTGCTGCCTTTGGAGCTTTATTCCAAACCAGACTTACATTGTTTAATAATTTTAAGGCAAACTGATTTTTAAGGTTGATGCAGTTATGTTGGCTATTGTAAAGCAGTGTTATGCATGTAAGTGAACCTACCTTGTTTTGAGCATCTCAATTTTGGATACAAGTTTTGTTTAGAGAAGTATTAGCGGGAGCTCTGTCCCTTTCTTCAATCTGGTCACAGATAAAAAGACAAAGTCAAATTAAGTTTTTTCCCTCTAAGTTTGAGATAGTGCGTAATCGTCAAGTCTCGATCAATGCAGTTTATCGCGGACATGCATTTAATAAGAGGTGGATAACCGGAAACGATATGTTCTGCAGTTGTACTTTGCGCAGGAGCCGTGAATGTCTCGGATGAAATTGAACCATGGCCAACCCCCTCTTACAATCCCGCTATTGACAGTCCACAGTCTGTTATGAATTTCTGAGTTTGGTATATTACTTGTCTGACGCTTTGAGCTTTACTCTTATTTTTGGTTTTGCTTTCTTAAGATTTCTTAAGACAAATATCGAAACTGCGTTGTAATCTTTTTCCAAAACAGTTAACGGTCAATCTCATGTCCTTCATTTCATCTTTTATTTCAGTGTAACTTTACGAAGTCCATTCGTGGGGCAACTGTGGCGCTATACCGTGGCTATAGATACAACACCCAGAATGTAACCATCAACAAAATAAGCTGGGTTTGCACTAAAAGCAAAAGTCGCAAATGCACCGGACGTTTGCATACGTCTAACTATAATGTCCTCAAGTTTACCTTGCATAACCATCCACCTTAAGTTTGGTGGTTTAGATTGCCCAAGCTGTAAATGCGTCAACCCATTTGTTATGATGAAACAACTGGTAAGGAGAATGCAGGCGATGGCTCAATTTCTGACTAGCTGACATTGGTGGCCTGGTAGCATTAGGCCATTTTTACCTGTGCAGCCACCATTAATGGCACGAACTCCTGATGCTTTTACACTGCGACTCTAAACATGCTTAATTCCTTTCCAAATCATGCTGAAGTTCGTTCACTGCTTGTATTCGATGAATACATGCCACGTAGCTAGTACATTACAGCATCTCTCCAGCCTCCAGTTGAAGCACTGGCTGAAACTTAAAAATGTATTGTTTTGGAGCTGATTTCACATAGCTTTTCCTGTACAAAAGCGCAGTTGGTCAAGCATTTGCTCTTCTGTCTTCTGTCTGCTCTCGCTCTGTCGGCGCCATAACCTGCTGATAATCTGTTTTGCTCTTTTTCCCCAGTGCGAAATTGTGTCCACGCCACGAGGCGCCATCGTGGCATTGTACCGCGGATACAAGTTCAATAGACACAATGTGGCTGTCAACAAAATAGCTTGGCAGTGCACTATGCAGAAAAGCCGAAAATGTTTCGGACGCCTTCACACCATTGAAAACCGAGTTGTGAAGTTTACCGAGCACACACATCCTCCATAGAATGCAGTTCTGGAGTTAGTGACTGTCATCGACCGTGCTTATTTCCTGCTTCCTTCAGTTATACTTTGGTATAATTACCAAGTGCATAAATCAGATTTTTTAACTCTTGGCAGCGGCCCGCTGGCAATATTTACTTCCAGTTTTGTTTGTTTGCTACTTGTTTGTTGTTTATATGGAATTTTTGAGGTTATGTAAGGTGATTGTCAGTTAAAGAAAATGTTAAACTTGACACAATCTGACCTACGTAACCTAAAAAAAATCTATTAACACCAATAAGTGCCAAACAAACGAAATGGTGTATATTCTGCCGGCTGGCAATAGTATTATTAAACTGCTCACCGAGTTAAAAAATTCATAATTTATGTACGTTAGCTTGAGATTCATTCCTTCTCTCAGCTCTTATGGGTTTCTTTACGTGTGCATTAAACAGGAGGTGAAGTTAAGGAAATTCAGGTGGTTTGCGAGGGCCCCGAACGCCGTCACACCAACGACCATCAAGTGAATACCCTCAACGTATGAGAAATGCTTGTGATGTAATGATGACCAAACCACTTTGAAACCAGTGATCCTTATTTGGTGACTGCAGGACTGCGATCTGTGGATGACTTGTAAACTTCGTCAATTTTGCACGCTATATGTGAAAAACTTAATTATGCTTTCGTTGTGGCCCAGAGGTCTTCATGTTCCTAACAACCAAAAACGTTTTTGGCCGAAAGTTTTTATGCCTTTTGTCTCTGCTCTTGTGGCTGCTGGACTGCGTTGATGTACTTAGTAATGTTTCCTCTTGCATCGCTAGTTGAAATTCATGGTATCACCTCGAGGTGCCATTGTGGCTTTGTGGAGCGGCTATCGGTACAATAAAAACAGCAATTCTCCGCACAGGACCAATTGGGTGTGTACAATGAGGAGAAGTCGAAAATGTCCAGCGACCCTCGTCACAAGCACGAACAGAGTGATCAAGTTGAGAAACCATAACCATCCTCCGAAGGAATCCTTCACGCCATATGGAGGACAGAAACAGTGTCCTACGAATGTTGCGCGATCGTAAACTGTACTTCCAATTGCACGAAGTTGCAGTTGCAACTGTTAACTAACCTGTGATGCCAGGCTGATATTTTCAACAATCTGCTAAGTTCAGCGGCATTCTGCTTTGTGACCGACGGTATCATGCTGGTAACATATTTGTATAACTAAGTTAATTTTAAGGACTATGTTAATATTCGTATAGAATTAGCCATTTCCCTCCAAGTTCCTAAACGCAATGCTAATGAATTTTTGGTCTCGTTTTGTGTACACTGTACCAGTAAATTTTCTGAAATGTTTAATAATGATTGCAAGACTTATGGAGTTCGTTGCACCAGCTTCATTAAAAGTTGGTCAGGAAATGTTACTAAAGAAACCTAACTGTACGACGAAGGAATTTCCAGGCTGATGGACAAAGTAGGGTATCTACTGGGGTGGGATCGGGTATTCATATCGGGTACTGATACCTTATTGAGACCTTTGCTGAAGAAATATGGCAGCCATGCCTGTTAGTCCATTGATTGTATCATTGCTGTTGAGCTGGCTTCTTGCTTCATCCACTCTTATGTTTGACGCTAATAAATATCTCAATATGTATGATGAATATGCAGATTTTCTTGCTTGTTCTGACAGCCGCAGATCCCCAACCCGCCGCTCCAAAACCAGTGCCTCCAAATTTGGATTACGAGCAGAGGTCACACCAGGCTACTGTTAAACGGTTATTCTTATAGTACGTCAAACGACTCGTATGTATCCAACAAGAAAGTCAGATGGCGATGCACGATGCAACAAAGTCGCAACTGCAAGGGACGTGTGTATACTTGCGAGGATCGAGTGCTCGAGTACATCGAGCATAACCACGAGCCTTTACCGTCTCGGTACGACTGGTAGTGACCGATTAAATCCTATCTCGCTCCATATCTGACTTGCCCACATTCATGTCATCCAAATGATTGTTGTTTCACTTTGATCGGTATTCTAATTTCTGGTTGCATCTGGAAGGATATGCTTGTAGCTTCCCTTCATTACCTTGCTTTTCACAAAGGTATTTGGTTCTGAACAGTTGATTGACACGTTTGTGGTTCGAATTAGCTATGTGCATCGAGATTGACGCAATCGGTCATGAATCCTTTGAAAACATGCATGGTGAGACTCATTTTATCAGTGAAAATGGTTAAGAAATTTTGAAAAAAAGATGCTAACTAATTTTAAGCGTTTTCATCTGGTAAAATCAGCAGCACCACGTGACTCGGTTGTAATTTAAAACTCGTCTTGAAAGAATTTGGTTCTGTTTATATAGCTACAAGCTGTGATGTCATTCGGAGCTTGTTCGAAGGTTGCACCAATTGCGTTATGTGCGCGATCATTGCCATCGACATTGACTGCTTGACCATATTCGTTCGATAATGTGTCAATTGGACTTATGAAGCAGTTACATGCGACGCTGTTGGGAACATTTTGTCAGCATTTCCTGCATAGAAGAATTTGACCACGATTTGCGAGGCTGTGCAGTTGTTCAACCTTCAAACTGGAAAGTCAATAGCATGTGCTGTACATGGAAGACATACTCCTGCAGAAAGGCACGGTGTTTGTCTTTCCAGGTGATCCCACTGAATTGACTCGCCTTGTTTTAACATTTTCAGGTGGAAATTTTGGAGACCGAGCGTGGGAAAGGCCGCCTTGTGCATAATAAGTACCAGTACTATCTGTCTTCCACTTTTAAGTCGAAAATGTATTGGCGTTGCTTAATGGAGCGCAAGTATAAGTGCTTCGGACGCGTTCACACTGTGGGACGTCAAATCGTCAAGGTCGTCCCTCATAGTCATCCACCAAATGAACAAGTCAATGTACACTAACAAGTTATGGTACAACCACAGCACCCCTTCTACGACGGTTTGCAAGGACGGTTTTAGGTTCTTTGTCATTCTGATCAATTCTGATCGCTCGGTATCTCAGTCCACTACTGCCTTTTGATACTTCAGCAAGCTTCCCGAATTCATGTCTTTCATGTCATCCCAACATTTGCCTGTATCAATTGTGGGAAGCCATGAAATCCACAATTAGGATTGCTGTGTGTTCTAACCAGTGAGCTAGTTTATGGTAGTGGAAAATTATGGTAGAGCGTAGGCTGGTAGTTTTAGTACTGGAACTGTACTGTATTTCCTATTTTACCGTGAAAATTCGAGCTTAGACGCACAAATGCATTGTCCACAAGAACTTGGTACTGAACCTGCTCGTTCTGGTGCTCTTTTGGTAGCAGTCTGGTGATTGTTGTTCATGTTGTTCTGATATTTGCAGTTCCAAATCGTCAGGACGATTCGTGGTGCCCCTATGCTTTTGCATAGTGGTTATTCGTACTACGCTAAACTCGTCAGACCTGCCACGTTTAACATGGACGATAAGACTAACTGGCGATGCACCATGTACCAAGTCCACAAATGTCATGGGCGCATGCAGACTGTTGGAAACGCTGTTCTGAAGTTTGTTGGTCATAACCATCCGGCTGTCTGCCTTTCTGGGCTTGAGGAGGACTTGCAGTGCATCTGAGACCGTTAATTCAGATAACTCTTGTGCACCAGAACGTTGGATGCTTTATCTGGAACTATTCCATGTTTTTGATCTGCCATTCCAATGCTCAGATGCTGTTTATACAAAATTTCGTCTGGGCCGTCTAGTCTACTCTTGTTTGGTGCTCTTTTGCTGCGTGCTTTATCAACAGTGCATTGACGTGCTTGTTTTCCCTAGAATGACCATTTGGAAATCGTGACGACCAAACGAGGAGCAACCGTTCTTATGTTCAAGGGCTACGCGTATAACAAGAGCCACGCCAACCGCAAAAACACAATCTACTGGCGATGCACCAGTCGCAGGAGTCGCAGTTGCCCCGCTTATCTCCAGACAACTGAAGGACAGTTGACGAATTTTAAGAGCCACAATCACGATCCCTGTCTGCAAGCTGGTTACGAGGGGGGTGGCAGCTTTTCCAGAATTGCTTTTGAGGCCAATGAGGCAAATGCGAGTGATTGAACTGTGTCTCCAAAATCGGTTCCTAACTTACTAATACGATCTCACCTTTTTCCCCTCGAAGATTTATTATTTGTAGAATTGAGTTCTACGTTCGCCAGTCGATCCTTGTTTCCCATTTTTTTGTTTACAACTTTTTTCAACTTTACAAATTTGGTTGCAGGTCATCCAATGAAACAATTGATTAACTTTTGAATGACTTCTGTCTCTGGAAGACGACTTGGGTTGGCGCTCTTTTGTTTGAATAAGTCTTCGTTTACCTCACGAGACAGTACCATTCTTCCTTGTAGAATTCGCAGCAATTGCCTGTTCTGAAGAAGGGAAGGACAGGAGGGTACATCCTCGTCCATGCTGGCTATTCGTACAGTAGTCACAACGTTACCAAATCTAAAAGGCATTGGCGGTGCTCCAAGGGGTACTGCACAGGGCGTGTGCATACTATTGGTAGTACGGTACAAGTGGTAGCGGCGCATAACCACCACCCAAAGCTAGATTACCCAAATAAGTGAGGTTTTAATTTTAAGTTGCCACGTCGCTGAACAGTTGTCTATTCGGCTGACTTGATGTTTGTGCTTTTTCCAACATCTTGTTTTCATCAGTTTGATAAATTGAAAAACTTTGCTTTTTGAATGAAATTGACGTGTGTAACATGGAATGAGATTCGTTGTTTGGCGTAATTTGAGCCTAATCAAATGTGGATATGGATCATTTTTATTGAAACCCAACTACCGTTTGAATTACATTTGGTGTAAATAAAAGTTCCAATTGGTTGTTCAATCGACTTACTTTTAAGTGTTTATTTTCTAAACTTACTCGCCTACAGTTTTTGACTTTTGCCCTGCTGTGACGCTCTTATGTGTGGCCCAAGGATGGACTGTTTTTTTAGCCGCTGCTTTTTCGTTCTAGCCAAATCCCCAACTGCCAAGGCTGGTGTTAGGGCCGTACGGGGGAAAGAAGCTAATTCATGCCGGATTTTCGTATAATCTTCACCAGGTCACTCGGACGTCGAAAATGCACTGGAGGTGCACGAAAAAGATGTGCTATGGGCGCGTTCACACTTTCGGGGACCAAGTGGAGTCCACTTCGTTGCACAATCACGAGCCCAATTACTTTATGTAACATTTAGTTCTACGAATTGCTCAACAGATTATCCCTTAGTGATGATCAAGACTACGTATCTTAATTCATGCCTAACAGCCAATGGATTTTGAATGGAAATTTGCCTGTCTTCATTGTAGAGTGGGCTGTTGAGGGATAATGGGGTCGCAAGTGTTTTTTATCTCCAAAAATCAGAATTGAGGGACTGAGCCCCAAGTTTACCGTTTTGGGTATGTTTCTTTTTGTCAATTTGTTACAGCGTGTTTACTATTTGTACGTCTATGACAACTTTGCAGTAATGCGAGTTTCGTTATTGTCGAGTTTTTCTGATTCTCGATTTCATGTACTTAACTTTTTCGAAGTAAAACTGCGTTCAGTTGGCACGTTTGTGCCTGACATCTTACATTGCGAAAATTGGATTCAGTATATTTTTGGTTTAGGGGAAATTTTTGCTGTCGATCGGCGTTTTTCTGCTCTAGTGTGGTGCTCTTTTGTTTGAACTGATGGGCGGTTTGTGCATAGGCATTAATGCAATAGTTTTTTTCTCCCTAGCAGGTTGATCATGGTCCTCCTTTGAGGTACAGTTTTGGGCGATTTGGGGGGAAGAAGCTGATTCATGACGGATATTCGTACACACTCCACCAAGTGTGTCAGTCGTCTAAGCGACACTGGCGATGCTCCAGGAGACAGTGCTTTGGCCGAGTGCACACCATAAATAATAACGTGATAGTGATTTCTGGCCACATTCACGATCCGGATTTCACTCTTTGACATTGACCGAGAAACAATGTTGTTTCCTCTGAATTTTCGCTTCTGCCACGAAGGAAATGTTAACATTCCGTTATTAACCTGGTTAGTCTTTGCAACCGTGTTAACGCATCTGGGACACTTTATTTACGTTTATTTTTTTTTTACCTCGCTGTGTTACCATTTCCATGGTTGGCTTCCCAGTTTATCATATTTTAGCTAAGGGGCCTACTTATTTAGACAGTGTGTGACCAAACCTTTGAGCCTGCATTTGGCGCTCTTTTGTTGTCTACCGAATACCTGTGCTCTTCAGCTCACTTCTATGCCCATTTGTTTCTTTCTAGCCAACTTGTCAGGACCTTAAAATTGTTCTGGGGCCAAAATTGGGAATGAATCTGATTCATGCTGGGTTTTCGTACAACATCCAGTACGTGACACGTTCGGACAAGAAGCATTGGGGGTGCACAAGAGGAAAACAGTGCCATGGGCGTGTTCACAGTATTGGGAATAGGGTGGAAGTTGTTGCCGCCCATAATCACGAACCAAATTATCTTTTATATTAGAACAAACTTTAGCGTTCGAAAATCTCTCAGTGAGTTAAACTGCTACCCCTGACCTTTTTTCACCTATCTGTAGGAGAACTGACATCATTATACAACAAATGTCTTTGGATAGATTTGTAAATGCCACAATCAATGTACATTCTCTCATGCTTTTTAAATTAAGAATGTACGTCTACTAGCTTTTCGCGAAGTTTTAAAGTGTAAGACGTACTGACTTTTGCAGATGAATAATATTGTATGGTAAACTCCCGTTGTTCGTATGATATTATTGACAATGAATGTCTTAAGTTATCCGCTTATGAAGTGTTTTTCACTTTACCCAGTTTTTAACAAGTTCTTCTCTTCATCATTTCTTGTTCATGGTGGGTTCAGGTATTAGAAAATATCATTTCTAGCTTTTGATGCATAACCAGCCACTTGAAGGCTCGGTAAAAACGATTTTTTTTATCAGTATGCAAAATTACTTTGCTGAGGTTAATGTGATCAAGAAAGCTTTTACAACCATTTGCAAATGTCATAACAAAGAATGTTGTTTGGATTTAGAAGTTGTTCTGTGTTTTGGCTGAAAAATTCTTTCTAGTCAATGAATGACATTAACACAGTACTCGAGTGGGGGTGAAACGTACTGAGGACGAAAACGTTTTGTTTTGAGGGTGAGGGGGCTTGATACTCATCATAATGAACAACCCTTACAATTTTTACTTTTGTTTTTCTTTTATAGACATCGAACTTCATGTAAATGTACTTTTCTGCCATTACTGGTTCAATAAAGTCAAGGATGAAACTACCGATCCTTCATGATAGGCTAAACTTAGCGAAAGTTGCTTAACCTCTATGATTTTCGCTCTATATTCTTGTTTTTAACTAAAAAGAAAACCGCGCATTCGCCTTAGTAAGCACTCTTATGTTTTAAGATGACGTATTGTTCCATGACCATCTCTTAAAGAAGCCTACTTTCTTTCCAGCAAAACGAACTGACATTTATTAAAGGTGCGATGGGCGCCACCATCCTTCAGCACCATGGCTACCTGTACCACAAGCACACTTTGGCCACACGCTCAAAGATCCTCTGGATGTGTACCAGACACTCGAGTTACAAGTGCAAGGGAAGGGCTCACACATTAGCGAATCGGGTCGTGAAGCTAATGCCCCATAATCATGCACCGGAAGTCCCTGAAGCAGCACCTTTCCGATATCATCTCCCTTATTGAAATTAATTACGCCCCAAATAGTGCAACGATAGCTTACTGTAGTCATGATTGACGCTCTCTTGTTCTGAGCAAGGCTATTCGGCTGAAACTCTACTTTTGGTCTTGTTCTAGGCTTCCCCAATATTAACTGTAGCAAGCTGGTTTAGGCCTTGTTGGTCTACCGGATTTACACTTTGCTAAAACCGACTGTGAGCGAGGGAAAAATGTTTGTAGGTGTCTGAGACATAGCCTATTGACAAGACTCGACGTCCTGCGTTTCAAAATCGAGCTTTGAAGATCGCCCATTTCCTGATATCAGATCTGTAAAATGTAATGCTCTTGCAAGACCATTCATGGTTGAACTAAGTAATTAGGGACTCTGAATAATCTGTCGCATACAGGAATTTTGGATTATTTTCTGAGTCTATATGCCGGTGTGCTTGTTGTAATTTAAAGTGTTTTGGGTCGACCATCTTTGAGATTAGACAGGGTGAGGTCAGCCACATTTGAACGCAAATGTGTGCTCCGATTTTTTACGATATTGCTTGGTGTTAAATCGAATTTTTCATTTTATTTATTTTATTCCTCGTCAGTTCCTCATTAAGACGTGTTCAGGATGTCATGGTCATACCAATCGCAAGTGCGATAACCTCACTAGGTGGTTTTCGTATTAACAGATTGAAATGACTAATGCTGTAACTAAAATGTTACATTTCCAATACTTTTTCCGAACTCCTCTGCTCTTGGTTCTGGCGCCTTTTGCTGTCGATATCACTGACACGCTAACGACCATTGCATTTCTTTACACTAGCCCAGAGAAGAACTTAAAATTGTGAGAACTCCTAAGGGTGGATGCATGCTGCTCTTTGGGGGTTATGCCTACTATCGTGCATTGGAGACCGAACGTAAAACTTCGTGGACGTGTACGAAATACGGCAGCTTCAAGTGCCCCGGTCGGATGCATACGTCCTATTCCAACATCACAAAATATACTGCTCATAATCACTTGCCAGACACCAAAGTGCTGGAGATTAATGTGGTCAAACACAAGATCTGCAAACTAGCGAGGGAGACTCAAATGCCAGTGGACATAATCATTATGAACTGCATAAGTGGTCTGCCCATGGAGGTGCGAGTTCGCCTACCATCTTTTCAGGAGCTGAAGCAGCTTGCTGAATGTTCAAGGAATGGCGATTCAGAATGGTAAAATAAATCGTCATTAGAATGCTGACCAAATGGGCAGTTTCAAAGTGATGGCCATTTGGAATTTACCGTACAATTGCGAAGTTGCTAGGAGAGTACTTGGTTGCACCAACACTCGCCCTGAACGTTCTGAAGATTTTATGAGGCCCACCCAATCTAAGGATCTATTTTTGTTTGAAATAATTGATTTCTGGTATAATTTGTTTTGGACACTTCGAAAGACCTTTCGTGCATGCAGCATCAGTTCGCCCTTCTATTCCACTCTTATGTCAGCTGTTTTCGCACAAAGTAATGTCGAACTTCAAAAGGTCATTCCTTTAACGAGATGTTTTTCCTTCTAGGAATTTTCATTTGTGAAAGGTCGAGGTGGTGGATCGTTACTTTTGTACAACGGATTCACGTATTATAGAGCTAGAGTGGACTACAATAGAATGAGGTCGTTTTGGAAGTGCACTAAGTTCGCCGCCAACAATTGTCTAGGTCGTGTTCAGATTACGGGCGACCGGGTTACGAAATCGACGTTGCACAGTCACATGCCAGATTCCAATGTGGGACATGTGCTGGTTCCACCTTGCATACCGATTCCAAATCTGAACGATCCTTCAGCACGACCCGAAGGCTTCCTGGGGGCTGCCTCGGTAAATGCACGGTGCTGATGTATCAGGCCCCAAATCAATTCAGAGGGGGGACCTTACCAGAATGTCTGGTGGTAAGATAATTCGAAGAGGGCGACTTCTTTGTCTCAAACATTTCTCAAACAATGGCCGAAGTCACTGCAAGAACGAGTTCTTGGAGCTGGCACTGCCAACTGGAAGATCAAGGGATCGACCTTGTGGTTGTGAAGTTTTTGACCATTTTTCACTTGTGTTATTCTACATTCACGTTATGCCAAAACATGAGAATTAGAACAAACTCGCTGTAGCGATATTCTGTTCCGAAGTTGATCTGAAGAAGACTGCTAAGCAGTGACCAAAGAACTGTGAGATAAGCTGGTACAGTAGTGTACGACTTTCATTGTGATATGATCTTCGCCATCAAAATTGTCATGGACTTTTTGCTGTTTCACTTCTGTTTCCTTCCTACTTTTCTGTAGCACATGTTTGATTTTCTAGCTTTATCTTACCGGGTACCCATACCACATCTCTCTTGTTTTTAGCCGTATTAATGGATTCTGTTAATGCATGCTTGGAACTTAACCAAATGAAGCTTATTTTCTCAACCTGCTGCTAAAACGCGAACGCTTTATTTCAAGAGTACTGTTCAAGAAACGAATCGCTCTCTCTGCTCCGTATACAGTAATAAATCAAATGTATGTTTCCGAGAATTTAGATGCGTCCTTGTGATATATTTACACACGCCATTACGTCCGATCTGCGCCCTTTTGTCATCAGTTTGCCAAGCCGCACATTTTCCCCTCTTGTTGACTAACCCTTTTTCTTCTAGCTTTTACCTTACGTAATTATGAATGGCAGAATGGGTGGCAAGATGCTATTTTATCAAGGATACACCTACAGTAGGGTGTCCACCGTCGGAGCAAGAACGTACTGGAAGTGCACCACGTGTTTCCGTGATAAATGCCTTGGCCGTGCCCACACTGTCATGGGAAAAGTGGTTGTGACCAGGTTCCACAGTCATGCGCCACATGCCTACTAGCAGTAGCTGGAAGTCGACTGTTTAGTCCATGTTGTAGAAAGCCGAAGAAAGCTTCGTGCCCAGGAAGGTGTGGAGAGTATGTTCGTGCAGTCTAGGGTTGAATGAACCATGTGCTTTGTGTAATGCCCAACAGTACGATAGATGATTTGAACTTGCCAAACATAACGTCTCAAGATATATATTTTTAGTAAGTTGGTGCAAGAATCTGTTGGTGAAATCTCGGATTATTTCATGGTTTAGGCGCTATTTTCACGTTTACTTAATTTTACTCAATGTCTTCCCTCGCATCTAGCTTTTCACTGCATATTTGATTGTTTAGCTGTTAGAGAACGTTACGCCACAGCTGAGATTACATTTGGGACTGTGCCACGATGCACTCTGTATGCTCGCGCTCTTATGTCTGCAAGCGCCGATCAAACACCGCATTCCTAACCATTGCTGTATTGTAATTTTTCCTTGCAGCCAATACCTGTTGAATATGTGAAAAGCAAAATGGGTGGCTACCTGTTATTGCATGATGGCTACACGTACTGCCGGGTGGCGCAGTCCGGGGAAAAGACGTATTGGAAATGCTCCAGCTATACCCGCTACAAATGCCCGGCGCGAGCCCACACCAATGACAGGGAAACGATCATTGTGACGCGAAATCACAATCACTACCCCAAGGTGCCCAAGTGGGACGTTGACAACGTGCTCATCCAAATCAGGGCGCAGTCTGAGAGCACCAACGACCCCATTGAGAATATCGTGCAGAACGCCCTCAATGGCCTAGGCCCAGAAACTACGGCCAATTTGCCGGCCATGGCTTCCCTGCGTCACATCGCCGAACAGGCTCGATTAATGCAGCAAATTGTTGGCAAATTAGGAAAGTTGGACTGAATGTCTGTATTTTACAACACTGAGCTACTTAAGTAACTTGTGATTCAGGCTCTGGTCAACTAAGCTCCGTGTGTGGCAACATTGAGCAAACGTTTTCAAAATTCAAAATTATGTCGACCCATCCGAGTCATATCTCTTAAAATTCTTCTACGTAGTAAGCTATAAGCTTTTTTAATGGGCGTTTATATAGTCGTGTTTATAAATTTGGATTTAATGGTCGTGCTGGGACGGACCTAGTTTTGATAAAGCATTGCAATAATGCTGTTACTTGTACTGGATTGGCTCGTAAAGCATCCCGATAGCTGTGACGGCGATTGTTGGTGCTAAGTTTTTGGACAGAAAACTAAACTTGACTCATGTATGGAGACTGTACGACAAATCTCCCATGCACAATAATCAGTGTTGATGCAGGATTGTGCCTCGTGCTCAGTGGTATTATGGTCTGACAAACGGGCAGTTGTCAATTAACTGGAGCAAGATTTGTATTGTGTAATGTTTAAAAATGTGTGGAGACAACATGTTCTCGCGCAGTTTAGAGGATGCATTTGTAGCGAAATAAGGTGCAGTGTTCCTAGTTCCTTACAGGTATTTGAAAGATGCGTCTGGGAAGCCTGCTATCAATTCGAAAAGGATTCTTAGATTAAGTTAGGATTCTTAGATGTTGCTTTTTCGTACAATTTAATAATTCGCTATTTTTTCTTTCTTTTTTTTTATCCGGAGGTTTTTAGTAGAATGAATGCCTCTACGTTTTCTACTTTGAATTCAACTATTTAGTTTTACACTAGCCAAAATTCAACTCAATAAACTCTGAAAATGATTTTACAAACATTGAATGCAAACTTCCGCAAATTCAAATAATCTTCGATTATAAAATATTTTCGAAAAAAATCAATGAATATAAGGACTTGATATACGATTATTTCGATGAAAGTATCGACATTCAAATTAAGTTACTAAATCAACAGTGTAAAATAACTTGAGTAAATTAAGGTAGTTATCCAAAATACTGTCTGTTATTCAAGACGACATTCGATGTTATCTTTGCATGCATTTGTAGGAGGAACCCGTATAAACATATATATGGCCTTAATGAATTTGCGTTTTTCTCTGTATTAGTAGCGGAATGTTTGTAATATTCCATGATACGCGAGTTGATTTTATATATGATATTCAATAAAGACAACGTTTGAAATATTATACGTAATTGTTTTATTCAAGTTTTTGCTTGTTATGTATTACGCGAATATTTTGGATTTGTTTAATGATTGAAGTCAGATCGATGGAAGTTCATGCTTATTTCGACGAAGAAAATATGAATGGGTTGAACAACTCCCAAATTTAAAAATCGAAATTAAGCAGCTGAGATGTTTTTCGAACTGGTCTTAGCTGTTGTTCAATTTAATGAAATGATTTAAAATTACAGTAGGTTGTGTGGTTTATATTAAGGATGGTTTTCATTTTTATCTTTACAAATTTGGTAGTAAACCATTGGTTGTCCACATTGCCTTCTTGTTTAGCTCTTGTCTCGTGCTAAACCCTACGTCAATATGCATTACATTTTTACGCTTTTCGTGCAGGGCTTTAACGGATCGAATCAGGAACAAGGATCATTGTCACAACTCGCGAGTGTAAAATACGGAAATGTCTACAATCCATCTTTGCCATCTACATCAGGGTCAAGTACAGGTAAGAGCAATTTATCGCTTTCTTCAGTATCTTAGCCATGCAGTCATACTTTTCTGTCTGATCGGAGTTGAATTTCGACACACCCCCACGTCAAAACGCTTGCAAATTACGATGCCTCAAGTGTGATGAATAATCATGTACTTTTAGATAGCATCCTCAACGTTCTTCAGTCATATCGGTTATGGAAGCCTTCTAGAATTTAATGATATTAATCAAGGATGGAGTGATCGCTCAACTGCTAATGTCACCGCTGAAGTTGTCTCGAAGTAACTTAAATCACTCGATGAGACTTTCATCATTCCATGAAATAAATTTGAATGCATTGACGATGGACTGACGATGGACTGGTTCAATAATCTGGTGCAACGGTTAACAACGGCCTTAATTTTGAAATTTCTCTGAATTTGGCAAAAGACGTTTTTTTTTGAGAAACTTCTCACGTTCTAATTGGGACATCGCAGTTCTCATCGATATGATTTTCTTTGAAGAAGTGAAGTGCTTGATTTGGCAAAAGCATCATTGGATTAGTTTTTCTGTGATCTCACGTTGCTTACATCTACGTGTTCCATTACATCGCTCACCGGTTTTTTAATCGTAAAAATCAGTCTACAATATGAATTATTAACGAACAATAAACGTGGATTCTTCCCTAATCTGCTTTGATTTGGAGCAGATGAAGACGTCGAATGATGGCAGTTGTACGACTTGCTAACTGATGGGAGGTTAATTTCGAAATGGAAGATGTCAACTTTGGATCTCGTGAGGTGGAATCTCCCTCCATCGTTTTTTTTTTTCGCTGTGAAGAAACTTTCTCTCTGCTGGACTGTAATATTCAACAATCTGAAAAATTTACGTTTTTTTTGTCGAACTGTTGATGAGAACCATCATTGTTTTGAAAACTAAAGTGAGCCAAAATGCTTCTAAGATGTCAAATATGCATACCAGACGACAACTGTTTTGCAAGTAAGGATTTCATGGACACTTGCATCTTCCACATCGAGACATTCTGGAAACGCAGCTAAGTTTGAATTTGTGAGGTGTCATCTAAGTGATTTGCAAGCGTCTTCACGTGGTGTTCTGTGCTCAGTGTTACTTAAATCGTTACTAAGTTAAGCTGCATCATTACTGAAATGGTACGGCTCACTGCAGGAAAAAGGAAACCCAAATATTATTGGGCTTTGCATAAAACGTTTGATTTGCAAAATAGTCTGCAATTTAAAAGATTTAGATCACTGACATTTTTTCATGTACAATGTCTTTGATAAGGTATAAGAAATTCACGAAACTGGGCTATGACTACGAACAAAGTATTGTCTCAGAAAATGTATACAAAATAATTCCTCCATTTTGAAATTTGATCATTGCAAATTCTGAAAGATGTGCAAATGTGATTCACTCGTTGGATTTCGCTGTCCAAATACGAGATGTGTGTTAGTGATTTTTGCACGAATTTTAAATTTTATGAACACTTCATATCTTTGCATTATCTTTGCATCATGTATGCACCAAATCAATTTCTCCACACTGAAGCCAGAATCAGACAGAAAGTATGCTTAGACTATTGTTGGTTTTGCATGATTGTACATTAGGAATTTATGGCCATTTTTTCAAATGTAAGCTTGCTGACACTTTTTAACCAACTTCACCATGTAACATTATTGATTGAAACAAATTACACCTACTTGTGAACAACCATTCCAGTTATGCAATAGCATCAAAAATGTTGTCGGCATTGTTGCTTATTGCTGATTCGGGTTAAGTTTTTGGCATATTAGGCTTCGATAAAAAATGTCGTAAAACTAATTAAAAGCTTCCCAGTTTGATTTCTGGGAGTGATTTTGTAACTGAGATCATATTTGCTATACCAACGAGATTTTCATTTATACGCTAAGGTCGTTCGTTCTGTGAACTGTTACCGACCTCGCATTGCGTTACAATCGGACACATAATACTGAATTTAGATTTGCTTGGAAAAAGCTAATGCTTCATAACCAAGTTTGCCAGAGGGAGTGTACTGTAATGTACAACTAGCGTTTGTTAGGTTTACGTATGGGATTTTTAATCAGTATCATAGGCGATTTTTAATAACATGTCATTCAGTATCATTATCAACGTGAACTACGTCACATTACTTCGAACTTGACAGGAATAACTTTAATAACGATGTGCAAACTGCTCGAAAGGGTAGATGTCGGTCATTTGAATTTGAGTTTTGTTTACGTCAAACTGGAATTTGCCGTTTTGCCGTTCATATTGTTAATCGAGCTTTACTAATGGCACTAATGCATTATCATAATTACATGGTGACTACGAACCTGGAAATTCAAGGATATTTATAAAACTCAAAGAATTTGAATTGGAACCCGAGATTTTTAAGCATAACAATTTACGTTGTGTAGTCAATTCCTGTGAAAATAAGAATATGATTCTGGAAAACTGGTCGCCATGATGGATAAGCCACAGAGTTTGGTTGTAACCTAACTTTGCGATAACGCTTTAACCTTCCATTTGTTATGAAACGACTTTAAAACACCTTTACTCATTATGGCAAAGGTGAAATTTGTACTCCTTATTTTGGATCGGACGTTCAGCTTATCATAAACCAATGTTATTTGTGGTGCAAAACTCGCCAAGAATTAAAAGCCAAAAGCATTCATGCTCCAACTGTTGTTATGACAGCATTATGTTAGAGTTGTTCACCTTTCCTCCTATATAATCTGAGGTTTTCTTTGTCAGTTAGTACTGCCAGTAAACAGGACTGAATTCAGGTGGCCATTCTTGATTAGTACAAGAATCTGATAATTAGTAAGCAGTTTCTGCGATGGCGGACTGCATTGGGCTGCTGCGGTCACTGCCTGTCCATCCTCTTTGCCAGGTTTACTGATGTCGTTTTTTGTTCTTTTTTGGACTCGGCCCTAGGGACGTGCAGTAAACCCTTAGTGGTGGAGAAGTGGATGATAGAGCAGCTGAAAGTCACCTGTATTAACACGGGGCAGTTTGCTACCGGCCTGGCTAAGCTATTGTTCACTGAAGAGGAAAGGTACAACTCGTGCTGCACCAAAACGAACCTCAAAGAGTTGCTCGATCCTGAAAAGCTAGAATTCATTCGAGACATGGTTTTTGACGAGTTTAAGGTGCTCCCTTCGGAACGGAAGCCGGTGTGGGTCAAGTGCATGCAGGCCATCAATTCGCACTGTCGCTATATCAGGTGGAAGATCAAAATGCGTCAGGTGGGCTACGTTGACCCCAATGGTGGTGATAGTGGCGATGGCCCCACTGCTTCGCCATACCACCAGCACATGGAGTGTGCCTCCAGTGATGCCTTTGAACAGGAAGTTAGCTTGTCTGCAGTTGACCGCAGCTGCAGCGCCCTCTTGATGGGCCTGCTCGCCAAACGGAACAATCCACAGTAAGATGTGGTTGTGCCTGAAGGGATACTTAAATAAGTTATGATTGGAAGCAAAATTCTGCTACCATTGCATGGTAGTTTTCAGTTGTCCAATAATGTTTTATCAGTTGGTGGCAGGCTGAATATGAATTGGCCTTATTTTTTTTAATAAATTAAAAAATTCTGCTATAGATGTCACCCAATTGAATAGCTTCTGAATTTATGACGCATTTAGGGTATATTTATTCGTTTATACAAAACCTTTAATAGAGAATGGTGACAATCTCAGACCTGTATGGTTTTCCTGCTTACGTTTTCGATGGTTTTGATGTTATGAAATAGGCTATTTCAACAACTTTACCACTGTAGAAACGCAAAAAATGAATCCCAGATGTACATGTAGGTGTGATCTAGTTCAGGATATATTTCTTTGCTTAGCCTTCAAATTTGACCGGTGTAATTAAGTTGTAGTTGGTTGCAAATAATCTTGGGCTAATAATAAAATACATTACCGTACAATGATTTTCTATTTTGACGTGGCTATGCGAGAATAGCAAAAGACAATAAGCTGGCATCTCCAAAATCTTCAGTATTGTGACATTAAAACGTTACGTTGTGTTGGTTAACAATGTAATTTTGATTACATTGATTTCGATACCACGAGTTGTAACAGTCGTGTGACGCTAAATATGTTATTCCGATAAAGTATAATCTACCAAAATTCATGCTAAGAGTACGTCCGTACGCTACTAACTGGAATGGTTCGTTTCCTTGTTTCCCCACATTTCCCTTCCTAAAACATAAGTGACAGCAAGTTAAACAGCACCAATATAATACCAAAGAATGCAGATTCAGTGGCTTTCTCGAGACCACTCCGAACTGTGATTTCCAAATTCTTAATTCTTTCAAATTTGTTCCATTTGCTTGCGTAATTGAGCAAGCCTTGTTCAAATTGGGCTACCGCAAGACCTAAAACCATGGTAGCACTTCACTTTCATTGCTTCACTTCATTTGACATGGATGTAGTACAATTCTAGGACCAATTGTACACGAAACATTTTTTGACTAGATTTAATAGGACCTACTGCTACTATCATCAACTGAGCAAATTTTTCATCTTCTTTCCAAAGCTCAATTTTTATACATAATTGCTATGTATATTTGCATTGTTGCTTGTGTATTTGTTTGTAAGGTTTTGTTTATGGTTGATTTCCACAACTAGCTCCTATAGGTTTCGTTATTTCAGCCGAATGAATGTAAACTAGCGTTCGAGGTTCGAAAAACGCCAAACTCAATTCAAGTGTCAAATATTTGGATGCATCGTTGAATTACGCCCTCCAAATACCAATGGTTGATGCATCCGATGCTCACTTAACATTTACTTATTCTGCATTCCAATTTGCACGTCGACTTTAAAACATTTTGGGCGTTATTGTCATCTTATTTGACAAGTCACACGCGTTTCTTCTTGTTCCAACGAGAAAACGGTTTCTCATAACCGTCATTTTCTCATAAATCGCCGAAAATATCTGACTCATAAATTCATAAGATACGGATGGACAAAAGACCCTAACTAAAAAAAATCTTATATCACGACTTGGTTTGCATGTATTTGAAAAAAATATCTGTTTGTTCTAAAACAGTCATCACGAATTACACGTTTGCTATCATCTTTGATGAACGAATTAATTATTCAGCAAATTATGGGTTTGGAAGTCTATATAATTTGTGGATTTATTTTGCCAACCGTGCGACAAATAATGTCGAACGCGTTATTGATAAGGTTCTGCTTTTGTACGTGTTACATATTTAGTTAGCGTAGGTCCTAAACTGTAATGAACATGCGCCTAGATTGTAAACTAAACCTCCAAATAGTTTATTTGCAGTCTCATTTCTGATTAATATAGAAAGCATATCTTCCAGCAACCCAAGGTGTCCATAAATTAATCACCTTGTGATATGCCTAAATAATATTCATTCGAGCCTTGTAATGGGTTGAGTAATTTATGGAAATCTATGTGTGGCGGTTATGAGCCAGACTACATAGAAAGTTATCGTTGTTTTGTATATGGGCAATGCACTGAATTACATTAATGAAAGTATCGAATTCAAAGTATGTCAAATGTAAGCGTTTGCCATTAACGTATGACGGGCAAAATAAGCTGCATTGACGTCAAAACTGCATACAGATTCAGTAGATGTGAAAAGCATTAAAAGAAAGTGAAGTGCTGGAATAGTTTGTGAAAGACGCTCTTGTTTGCAGAGTGAAAAGGTCAAGGAGCCCTTGGTTGTTGGTGCTGTTTTGGTTGATTGCGTGTTTAGATTTGGGTGTCAGGCTGAACATGCAAAAAATTTCTCGATAAGTTTTAAGACAAATTATTTGATATAACGACGGTTGTGTTGACAATAACTGTCTCTGTCTTACATTTGCTAAAATTATTGAAACTCGATAGCTCGAAATTGCACGTTACTTCGCTTCCTCTACCAGTTAAAAATCCTTCACCGTTGTAGTTCTTACACAAACGTTTCGCACATCACGTGATATTCACATTTGACTCGCGTGTCATTCTGTTAGTAGCTTTAATTGCATTTGCTACACATCTTCATTTACAGAAATATGTCAATTATGTCTCTGAGTCTCGCGACTGAAATTTGAAGATTCTTTTGTCCTGTAAACGACTTCCTTCATTGGAAAACATTAATGCGCTATTGAATTCGTGCCAAGGAATAGAATACTGTAGTACAGATTATTTGGCATTATATTGCATCCGCGAGAATGTGCCACTGAATCTGATGTTTGCCATGAATCTTGTGCAATCTATCTTATAAGTTGCATCCATTATTGGCCATCTTGTACTCTGAAAGTCATGCTGAGTTGTTTGGGATGAAGGGGTATATTCTATACACTTTTCCAAGTGTTTGAAATGTATACAGTACATAATATTATACTACTGTCATAAAGAATTTAGGTGAATGAAGAATTAACGGTGATATTATCCCATTTCTACCTGTAAGGGGCTTTCATGCTTATCATGGGATGATTATCGTCTATTTCACTGGTAAACGTTGTGCGACTTTACTTAACTGCTACCGTGATACTAATATCGAAAGATAGAACTGCACACAGAGGGAACAACTTAATGAATGACTGGGTGGTTACAGTATTGTCTCGTACTCAATAGGATAGCCTCGAGTTTTCTTATGCCTTCAAAAAGGCTGCCAGAAAATGCATTGTTCATTTTCGATAATGGTTCGTCAATTTGGATATCATTAGTTGGATAAGGTTCAAGAAATTCCCTGAACCTGCCACCCCTCGCTGCAGTTAAGCACATCAACTCTTTAGGGAGATGGTGGTCTTAATTTTGCGTAGCTATGGGCCAAGTCTCATCTAGATTTCCTGTTTTGATTTGCTCGCAGGTTTTCTGGATGCCTTGGCTGCTATCCCCGATGATCATGTGTTCGGTGGCGAAATGAATCTCGATGCAAGCCGGCAAAAACTGATCAAAACAGTTGAAGGTTGGCTGGGAAGAAACATTCGGCAGTTTAGGAATCCGCACACGATTCTGATCAGTCGAGATTTCACCGTCACCATGAACCCATTCCATCCGTTGCTCGGCATCACAGCTGAGGTGACGTGCAAACTGTGTGACCCTCCCGTGTCTATCAAGGTGGAAGCTGGGTTCACCAGCACCCACTGGAAGACTTCGAATTTCAATAGGCACATCAGACATTTCCATTTCAGCTGTTCTGCTAGATGCGTAGACTAACAAGTGCAAATGCGAGTTCTTAAATTTGTTTCCCACACCTCTTACTCATTGCCCTCGTAGTTATGTGACCCTACACTGGTTACATTTTCTTAAGATTACTAGGAACAATAAGTACTTTAACAGCTAATGAGGAAAGAAAGTTGAAATGACGTTTGGATTGGTGCTTCCGAAAGGAAGATGCAACTGTACTTTTTGTGACAGCAGTGGTGGAAGATGCTTGCCGAGAAAGAATAAATATTTTGATATATTTGAGTAGTTTAAATTGCGGTTTACAAAGTTTGGAAGTGTTCTGGAAATTGCCCCTGGATCTGGATGCGAGCCATAAAAGAACTTGGTACGCTTGCTCATAAATGTCTTTCTGGTTCCTCATTCAGAACACTACGGTGCTGACAGATACAGGCTGATGGAGCAACTGCAAGCGTGGTTTATTCGTAACCAACACCTAGTCAATGTGCCCGCCATGTTCAGTAGAGACTTCGATGTGACCATTGCGCCATCATCGTGCATGTCTCACAGTCTCACTGCGGACATCAGATGTTGCTTGTGTTCACCACCTCGAATCATCAAGCTCCAGGGTGATTCGGGTCGCCGATGGATAACCTCAAATTTTTACACCCACATGAAAAGACTGCACTTTAATAAGCTGCTGTGTGCGCAGAGCATTTCACCCAACCATTTCGCTGCTTAATTTGCCCTAAAATTGCCAAATATCTCCTATGCGGTTGGCTTTGGTTAACAGTATCGAAGATAAACAATTGTGTTTTGGAGTGGTCAGTTGTTGTAAGGGTGTTTTTCTGCACGTGGACAGACTAAAATGGGCGACTGACTCATGAAGGTTTCCTATTTTAATTTGCCCACAGGTGTGCTGGAATCCTTTGCTGCTCTCTCTGGTGGCGTTGTGTATGACGATATGACTGTCGATGCAAGCAGGCAAAAACTGATCAAAACGGTTGAAAGTTGGCTCGGAAGGAACATTCAGCAATTCAAGAATCCTCACTTGGTTCAAATTAGTCGTGATTTTTCTGTAACTATGAATCAGTTCCATCCTATGGGCATCACTGCTGAGGTGAAATGCTACTTATGTAACCCTCCGGTAGCCATCAAGGTGGAAGCTGGTTTTCCCAGCACGCAGTGGCAGACCTCCAATTTTTATAGGCATATCAGAAATTTTCATTTTATTTCTTCGGGCAAATGAGCTGAACCTGGTTTTATATTTGATTTGTTTCAAGCTCGCCTTCATACATGCCAGTTTCTCGCATCGAGCACGGCACAAGTGGTTTTGCATTAGTAATTTTACCAAAATGTTTACCCATTGACTTTGCATATCCCAAGTCTTTATCGGTGGTATCTTTAAGATTTATTCATTTCTGACATTATGAATATGAAGAGGTTTCAAGTGTTTGGTGCATACTTGCAATTAGGAGAGTTGAAAAAATGTTCTTGGAAAGCATGACTATTACCGATCTGTTTTACCAGAATTTACTTTACTACGGAAAAGTAAAATTTTAACTTCAAAAATCCAATGTCTGTATTGCTGCATTGACACTTTGAAAAGCTCTGGATGACATCTTTGGATGCTTCGGCAAGCAGTTCTCTCTTGTCGATCTTGTCAAACGATTTTGAGGCAGCTTGTTGTTTTCGTTGAAGTGCATGGTTTCTGCGGTACACGTTACTATCACAGTGCCATTGTATGTATTGCGAATGAAATCTCGGAAAAAAAGCAAGAAAGAGCCACTGAATCTCTGCAAAAACTACTGAAGAGTATCTGAATTGTAAACTCGTTTTCCTCCAACCCATCCAGGTGCGCACGAATTGGAACTACCCAATTACGACGATTCGCTGGACGGCGTTTTCTATGGCGACAAACAGAGACTGGTGGGCTACCTGAAATCCTGGATTGAAGCTAACCAGCAGTTCTTCAGCACATTCGTTTCCTTTGAAAGGGACTTTGAAATTCTGGTGTACGCCGACAGGGCGGTTCTGCACAACATCACAGCCATTGTCACGTGCAACTTGTGTAACCCCAAAGTCACTGTGCAGTTGCACGGCGTGTGTGGCAAGAAGTGGTTGACGTCCAACTTTTATGCCCACATGAAACGAAAACATTTCTTAGCACCTTGCAAGGCGTCTCAGGTAGTCGCCATCCTGAGTTGAATACAGAACAAAAAAAAGTGTGATGCCCACTAAAGTTGCCAAACCATATGCGAGATCAGGAGACTCGACTTCCCAGTATCCATTGTCATGTCAATTTATTGATCAATGTCCAGGGCGACGTGGACGAGGGTAAATCCAATTGTGAATCAAGTGCTGAATTAGAACCCACTTAGTTTGTTGGGTTGGACAGTTTCCATTTGCCTGGTTTTCGTCGACCTAAGTATTGGTCGCCATAATGCAAAGACACTGTATATTCCGGATGTCATACTTCGCATCTAGGGAAGATGCCACACACTGTATGTATGGATAAGCTTATCGTAGTCCTTACAGATGAACATAGTACAAAATGCCCTTTTAATACTAACGCGAAATTGGATATTAGCAGTTGATGCTCTTATCAGCGTAGTGGCTATAGTTTCGTTCCTCGACTGTAGTGTCTGTATCAATTTGGTCGGCTAATCGAGAGGTTTGATTCATATTTATTTAGTCATTGATTGAATGAACGTTTTTGGCAGTTAAAATGTTAGAACGTAGTAGGCTTGCTCGATCGTCGTTTACTTATTGACTTATTCTATCTACATTATATTTGCCTAATGAATACCTATCTAAATCTAAATCGAATAACATTGCATCAGATGTTACTACCAAATTCAGAAAGAAATCCATAGCCACTATAGTTATAGTTTGAAGAGCTTTAAGATTTGTACACGCACCTACCTGACTCCTGCTGGATTTTATACTGTGGTTGACTGTTGTTTGTTACAAAATCGCTTTGTATTGACTTCAGGAAGTTTTTTTTTTTTAAAAAAAGTAAGCCAAATTGCAACTTTTAGGATGTTATTTTAAGAATACTCAACTGTGATTAATTTACCCATCAATCCAGTAATGTCAAAGCAATTGCACTATTTCAAAGAGGTACCTTCATGATTACTTCACTCGTGACTGAAATCCCAAGATTTCATGTAACTGTTAAGATTTTATTTTGGACATTAATAAGAAATATGTGAAACTGTCTTGGTTGGTTCTTTTGCCTTATTTCTTCTTCTTGGCATCGATCGTTAGACGGTGCTCTACAATTTCGTAATTTTTCAAGCGGTCTTGAGTCAGGGCCATGATGCAGTAAAGCTGAAACTTGTGCTGTGGTAGTTTGAAGTTTCAATCCTTACTAATACACCCGAGCCTCGCTCTAAAACTGGGACAATTGTTCGAAAGTAAAACAACGGAGAGAGAGCCACTGAATCCAAATACGAATTAAAGAATGACAATTGCATTTTGACCACTTCTCCAGGTGCGAGCGGTCCAAAGCGCGAAACCAGGGCCCGAAGCAAGAGCAAGAATAAAGCCATGGAAAAGAAACTGCAGCAGTTGAACCTAAATGAAGATGACGACCAAAGGCTAGAAAAAAACCTGACTTTCATCTTGACATCCAACGACTGCCGTTTCAGCACGCCCGTTTCGTTTAAGAATTATTTCAGCATTGTCACGTATCCGTCCCGCTCCAAATCGCACCGTCTTTCTGCTTGCGTCACTTGCAAGCTGTGTAATCCTACAAGAACCATAAAGCTGCACACCAACAGCAAAAAGAGCTGGATAACCACGCGGTTTTATGCTCACGTGAAAGACCTGCATTTCAATTGACCCGACTGCGGTTGATCCTTTTTTTTTTTGCTAGATAGATGATATTTTCTTACGTAGTTTTATAACGTATCTTATAGGGGCCAAATTTGCATGTCCGTGTCAAATAGGTGCCTTTAAAAGTCTCCATACCTGACATGTTACTTCTACCAATGTTATTATCTCTAGATATCAGTCTTAACTAACCAGACCAATTGCCTTATTACTCTAACGCCATATTTGACTTTATACTAACCCATTTCGTTTTTGTTGCCTGACAGTTAACACTTCTTTCATAGCCTTGTCTCTAAACTTCTCGGTGGTTGCTCATCTCCTTGACCAGCTGTGTCTCACAATCTCCAGACATTCTAAGAAATATTGGCATCAGGTAGAACTGATCCCAAACGTCCATTTTCTCAGATGTCGTTGTGATGGTAGCATTTAGAAGTGCTGATCTTGTTGAGGAATAGCACCCAGGGATTTAAAGCCACGAGCATTCACAGTCTGTGCTCTACATAGAAAGTCACTGAATACGTTAAAGCCCCGACAAGTTATGGCCATAAACTTATATCAATTTGTGTTGCATTGTTTCCCCTCGCTGATTTTAGGTAGGGCCCTGCACTTAGCTGGTTTTCGGGATATCTACAGGAGGGAGTTGAACCCTTGCTACCGAAACGGACTCGAGAACATCCTCAAGGCCTGGCTCGTCACTAACCGCCAATCCCTCAATACTTGCGTGCTGTTTGACCAAGACTTCACGATCGAAGTGTTCTCGTCCATGACCAATATGAGCGGTCTGTCTGCGTTTATCACTTGCAAGCTCTGCCACCCACCGTGCCGAGTCAGGGTCAGTGCAGGCTATAGCATGAAATGGATTGCCTCCAATTTCTACAAGCACATGAAACGGAAGCACTCTCTGGCGCCCGTTACTTGCCAATGGGCGCCAGCAGCTGGACCGCCTGTTGCTGGCGACATGGAGGACTGTCAAGAAGCACTTACAGCCTGTTTAGATAATGTAGTTGACAATGCTTGAGAACCGTCCAGAACCACTGATTAAGCCAGGCTGAATAGGTGGTGTTGGGTATTGACTGCTGTAGATTCCTATTGTTGACTTTTATGTTATTCAAGTGCTCTTGTTGTTGAGGGACGTTTCATATGCTATGAAATAGCTAAGTTCAGTCCTCTTGACTATGCGCGTCTCTGATGAGTTTGAGGTGAGGATTTGACAGTTATCAGATAGAAGGGTTAGAAGTGCACAGCACACGACTGAGCAGTCAGAATTATAGCGAAATTTATTACGAGCAGTTTGAATGTTGGAAGCAATCTCGTTCTGCCTATGTGACCATTACCAATTGCAAGTTTCTACCTAATGAACTTTTACTTTATGGATAGACCTTTCGTTTAGTTTTTTTCTGTTATTGGGTATCGTTAAAATCAGTTGGGCTCCATGCGTTTTGCTTCACTGAAACCTTCCTGCCTTGAATGGTCATAAGAGTTCATAATAATCCACTACCCTCTCCCCCTTCGTTGCAACACAAATTCCAACACTTTTATTATGTACTAGTTTTGTTTTACTGTGGCATATATGAAGCGAGCTCAATAAAAGTTTTCTCAATTAATCGTTGAAATAATCCCAATCTGTTGGCAGACGTATCTGGTGCTTGTTTGTGGAAATTTAAAGATGACAGCAGAGCATCGCGGAAAGTCACTGAATGGGCAACTTGAATCTGACACACTCTGACTGTAACTGACCATGTCCATTTTACTTGCTCATGCAGATCATATCAACCCTGCGTATACGCCTTGTGCTTTCACTGAGGATCAGTTGGAATTCTACAGAGGTCGACTCGAATTGAATCTAAAAACCTGGATTGCTACCAATATGCATAATTTCACAACGCCGGTGCACTTTGACGAACATTTTTGCACCAAAGTTTTTGTGTCGTCCTCGACGTCCAGCGGACTTTCGGCTTTCATAAAATGCAAATTGTGCCAGCCATGTTACCTAGCTCGCGTGCATGCTGACAGGCACAGGCGATGGGTCATCTCCAACTTTTACTTGCATATCAAAAGAAAACATTTAATGCCGGAAGGCCTATAGGATTCGTTAGAGATAAACCAACAGATGGCATGGTTGCCACCGACGTTATTTCTGTTGGAAGCTTAAGAATTTTACTTTGTTCACAGTGAAAGGATACCAGGGATCTAAAATACTACCAAATATTGCTGTATAAATGAGCTAGTAACTCGGTTCAGGCTTCCCACAGGACTTGAGAAAGCTGGAATAGATTTTGTTACTAAAGCCATGAGATCCCTTCGTTGTTTGATTATTTTTTGTCCGAAGAAAGATTTATGGAAATACACGGTTGGTTTTTATTTAATCGATTGTTTGGCAATGGGAAGTTCCTGATGCAGCTGAGTAGATTTTAATAATTGATGTTCATGGACTTAATTGCTGAAGTGAATGGGTCAAGCCGTTGCTACTTTTGGTTTGAGAACCGTTAGGCGTTTTCTTTGATCAGTTATTTTTATAATCCAAAGGTATGGGAGAAGCCACTGAATATCTGCGCGAGTGTTTCGGCACTTGGATCTAGCTAGCCCTTTGACTTGACTCATTATGCTTTCTTTTTCTGTTTTTATATTACACTTATTCAGCCGGCGTGAAACCTACTAAGCGAGTCGTCCTAGTAAAGCGAATTGAGGCTGAGGAGAGTGGCGAGTTGTGCCTGGCCAGAGTGAAACTCATGAGGGCCCTGCACACGTGGTTCAACAACTATCTCCACTACCATCACCCCTTTTCTTCCATTGACTTTGAAAGGGACATGGATGTCGAGGTGTTCGCAACCTCTGCCTCAGGACTGGGCTTCGCGGCCATCATAACGTGCAAGTTGTGCCACCCAGAGGTCAAGATGGCCGTGAACTTAAGGACTGACCGACGCATGCAGTGGAAGCTTACCAATTTCTATGACCACGTGAAAGTGAAGCACCTGACGTATTCCTGATTTCAGTTATTCTTTCAGTTAATCGCAATGAAATATGAATTCGTTAATCTTCGTCTTACAGGAAAGTGCTTTATTGTAGTTTTGCATTTATTCAGTTAACTCTACGTTTATATGCAGACCTTAAGTTTCGTTATCTAAGTAAGTCAGTGCATGCATGCATGCATGCAGAGTTGTTATCTATTTTGACTTTGCCTGAGTTACCTCAATCAACTGAGAGAGCTTTATTTAAGACGATTTCAAGCTTGCATATAAATGTAGATATTATGTAGTGTAATTGGGCACGTAAGGTGGCCACACTGTTATGAAACAAATTTTGATACCTCCTTATGACAATCACTTTGAATGAATTTATGTGATTGTGATCGGTATAATTTGATTTGCAAGTTTAAGGTTGAACAGGGCTGAGACCTGCTTAGAACGCTGTACCCTCTCTTTATTCTTTATTAAATGGTTTGTCCTAAAATCATTCGTACTGTCAAAACATGATTTAAGGTCGTTATCGTTCAAATCTTACATCATGAACCTGATCATTAACCTCGGTTTAGCTTTGCTTGTGGTGAATTATTCAAGGCAATTCGGATTTATCCTATTCAGTTATCCAGAAAAGTCATAATATTTTGATTTTGGTCGTGGAATTTTTGTCTTTGTAGTACAGTCAGATTGGTACTTTGTTACCTCCTGTTTTTTATCAGATGCCATCTAAGTAGATGATGTAAATCTGCTTCCCTTTTGAATTGATCTTCAAGTAATGGCGGAATATTTGCTAGGATGATAGTGTACCATGTTTTTTGATCATGTTATCACTTTAAAGTGGGAGGTTGATAATTATGACAAGCTAGTACTAGCACAGCGAGGAGGGTATCGTCCCATTCCAATAGGCATAGCAAATTGTTTAGAAAAGGAAAAGTCATGGTATTTATATATAATACCTGGTTGCACAACTAAAAAAACTGCATGGGCTTTTATTCTTTCTAAAAAAAGGTGGAAATTTCGTTAAAAACTATTTTATCTTACCGAACAGTCTATTCTCTTTGCCTACACACATGGTGAAAGTTTTTTTTAAATTCTGGCAGTATTAACTACTAGTTCGGGTCTCCCAAAAGCCACTGAAATCATCAACTCATTGTCTTCTATCCCTGGTTGAATAGGTGTGTGTCCTGAAGATTGCCGGATGAACGATTTTCTTTTCCATTCGAGAAATCTGAGCGAAAATTTCCAACACTGGTTGGCTGGAAACTCAGCATCCCTGGACTCATTCACGTCATACCGACACGATTTCTGCATCAATGTCTTAACATCGAACTTTGGGATGCATGAGCTGAAAGCTGTCGTGACCTGTCGGTTGTGCAGACCGGAAGCTTATATCAGGCTGCAAGGAGATTTTCTCACCGGCTGGAATACTACCAATTTATACGCCCATATCAAATGTTTTCATTTCAAACCGGAATCTACGAAATCATGTTAGCACTTTGTGCCATAATCCAGTTTGGTCTTGGCATAATCTGTGTTACTCCTTTGTCTCATTTCTGCATGTGATGATATTTGCAATAAAGACTGATCGGACATAATTTTACATTCCCAATTCATCTCCATCGATCGGGTCACCGTATTGATATCGGTTGAAGGATTGGTCATTGGCGGAAAGAAAGCCACTGAATCCAATCCACTGAACATCATGTATTAATATCAGCTTTTTGTTATCTACTAGATAATGTTATAACGCTACCCCAATGCCAGACAATAGATTTATGCCAGGAAAAACGAAGATTGAAAGGCATTATGAAAGACTGGTTGTCTGCCAACCAGGACCTGCTGAATACTTCTATCCAATTTGAGAGAGACTTCGATTTGGAAATTTGTGTATCGTCAACCAAAATGAACGAGTTGGCGGGGTTTATCACCTGCAAGTTGTGTCACCTATCCCAACGCAGGATCAAGATCAGTAGTGGCTTGGGCACTGGTTCTGGAATGTGGTGGACCACTTCGAATTTCTATGCACATCTCAAGAAGAAACATTGCAAAACTCATCCTTACTTAGCATAGGCGAAGTTGCTCGATGACCAAAGTTAGCTGTGTGAGTGCGCTAAATTTTCAGTAGCCAACATGCAGAATGGTGGGAAAACAAGCTGACAAAACGACATTGACAAACTACAAGTAGTTAACAAGTTGGAGGACGTTATATTGTATTTATTTTTTAAGACAAATTAAGAATTCCGTTCTGTTTTTGTTTCTGTTGATGAGCATGCTGTTGATATGGCCATTAACTGTGTTTGTTTAACTATAGTTTGCAACTTCTTAATTTATTTTATTAATTTAATTTAATTAACTAAATTTATCACAAGATGTCCACCTTCGTGATCCTGAAGCCATGTAGGCAGTGTTACAGTTTTCTTGGCCAACCCCTGTATTTAATGATTATAACTGACTCCAAAGCACTTGTGGCGTTTTGATGGCAGATGCAAGTTAATGCTCATGGTGCATAGTCGAAGTGTAACGGTGAAAGCTACTGAATCCATTATTGCCAATGCATATAATGCCTTGGTCATTCCGATCTCGTCCCTTCTTGTGCACATGTCAAAGTTGTCCGTCACATTGGACCTATAGGCGAAATCAGTACAGATGAGAAATGTTCTTTTTCTATCACCCAGGAATGCATTTTGATTGGGAATGGGCTCAATCCGAACAGCGAAGACTGGAAGGACTGATTCACTCTTGGTTGGCGACTTCGGCGTCTGATATCATGATTTCTTCCGAGGTCTTTCAGCAAAAGTTCTCCGTTGAACTTTGTCCGCCAACAACCACTAGGAGCTTTCTTACCGCTGTTATCACTTGCGGGGTCTGCCAACCACATGTCAGAATAGTCGTTCAGCTGAGACCGGATGGAAAGGGTTGGTGCACCCACGTGTTCTATGGCCACCTCAAACGAAGACACTCTAAACACTCTAAACACAAACATAGGCCTCCAACTAACTCGCTGTTATGATCACCAGTTGGGGGTTTGATTACAGGTGTGCCTAGTTGTAATGACGTCTTTTAATGATCGACGTTTCATTACCTGTAGCATGTAGGAATCATTCGAGCATGGACTGAATGCATCGATGCTGTCCAAGACAGGATTTCATAACGATGTTTGGAATATACACGTCTTTCTGAAAGTTTTAAAGAAAAGGGTCTCATTGTTGCATGCTTGGTGTTTATCATCATTCGACTGCATTTTCTGGAGCACTTATGAGCAGTTGCACCCCTGCATAGCTGGAAGTATAACAAGTTAGTTAAAATAGACAGTGACTGAAGAGCGTGTAAAATACTGCTGTTTGCAATAAAACTATAATGAAATTGCAATATGTGATAATAAGAGTGGTAACCATGAGTGTGAATGCCATGTCTAGCCGTTTGAAAAATTTGGAAATATTTTATGGAACTAAAGTTTTGACAGATAAGAAGTGACACTAGGGCTTTAGGGGATTTTGCAGAAATTGTTTGCAAAACCTGGAAATGTTAGGTAAATTTGATTCAAGATTCGGTCAGATTCCCTGAAAATAGGATGTTAGATGTACCCATCCGAGTGTTTGGCTCTGTCAAATAGGCTTGCATATGTAAACGAATCACTTGTGTCCTCATTCTGAAACAAAGCAGTTTTCTGGAGCTACTAAGGGAAAGCCACTGAATACGACGACTGTCACCAGCGATATCTTTGTCAAACCATCTTTTTCTAACTTTTGTACCTTAGGAATGCCGGCTGACATGGTGCTAGACGAGCTTGTCGTCTACGAAAGAAGACGTTTAGAGGGCATCATTGGTGCCTGGCTCGACGCTAATTCCCAAATGATATCCCGTGAAACGTTTGAACGAATGTTCACCATAGATGTCCATCGGTCACTCACGCGCAGGGATGGCTTTTCGGCCTTTATCATTTGTAGGTTGTGCAATCCTGCAATGACAGTCCGCCTGGAGAGTTATCCTGGAAGGCGATGGACAACGCACGTTTTCTACACACACGTGAAAAGGATGCACAATGTCACGGTCGAGAAATGCAAAGGATACGAATGCCTATAACAACGAATTTAATGTGAACGTCCATCATGCCTTTTTTACTTTTTAATCGTACACTGTAGAACCATTGGCGTGACCATTGGAATAACCTCCATTTGTTTAATTTTGACTATTTTAAGACGAGTCTCTTGGCAGGACTCAAAACTTTGCCACCCCACCCCCCTTTTGCCTTGTCCAAGTTTAGTGCAAGCCAAAATGTGACTTCCTTTACTGGAAATTAAGTGAAACCCTGTGAAACTTATTTATTATTATTATTGTTAGCAATGCCTGGTGATTTGAAAGGACATTCCTGATTCAGAAGAGGGATGCCCTGATAAGAATTAACGTTGTCGTGGCATGATCTACTGTATTACGATTTAGACACTTGGTCAGTAAGCATTTACCAAAATTTCTATTTTAGTTAAAGAAAGAATGGTATATTTACCTTATTAGTATGCGAGGCTACGCTTGATGCATATTGAATCAAAGCTGGCAGCATTAGTTTATAGCATGCATCGTAATTCAGTTTAATTTCAAATTTTGGGAAACAATGAATTCAATGGAACTTTTCCATATTAGCTTTCAATTTGCGTCTTTTTGTGTCAGTAGCTTTTTTTCTCTCGAAGGAAAATCAATCAATTTTAGCGAAGGTTGAGCGACTATGGCGACATCAATAACCAAAATATCACTGAAAGTCCCCCGTGAGCTCTGCAGAATGAATTCTTTCAACCTAACCGATAAAGAACCAATCGAAATAAGATCTAGTAAATTGCACTATATATTACTTTAATCGTCTTTTGTACAGCAGATATTTTTCACCGCTTATTGCCAATAAAACATTTAGATGAATATGTATTTTTCTTGCCCAAATTGAACCTTCAGGTAATCATTGAACAAGAAATTAATTTTAACATATATGTAGCTTGCCTTCTCATTTGAAATTAGTACATTGATCAGTTTTCGAAGTTTAGAAAGTTGTTGCATCTGAAGTTGGCACAGACAGTACTACTTGTTTTTATTGAAGCTCAAATAACCCCATCGTCTAGACATTGCTTCTGATTGTTTGGCCTTTATTTATTCATGGCAAAATCGGAAATTTGTTATTGGTCCACACGAAAGCCGCTGATCTGGTTCGATCAGGGGTCCTTGTTGATCTATTGACCCAGAAAAATCTTTCTTTTTATTACTCAGGGGCGCTAGATGATGGAGTTCCTGAGCTGTGGGACTGGATGGCTGATGCCAAAGGCAGACTTCAGACACTCATTTATTCCTATCTAGCTTTGCATCCCGACATCTCCATTTCTCGCGAACTCTTTGATTCTGGCTTTGCCATTGAGCTTTTGACGAACCCGAAAGACGAGAGTCTTTTCGCTTGTATAACTTGCAAACTGTGCAACCCAGAGGCTAAGTTGAGGGTCCCTCGTCGTAGAAATGGAACTGGTTGGTTACCAATTGCTTTCTATTTTCACCTGAAATGGAGGCATACATGTAAGAAGTCGATCTTGCCTAAGTGAGGAAAGACAACCCAATTATACTCGAAAGCTTGTCTTCATATTATTGGCTCATTAATGTTTTATCCGACACCCCATCTATATGGGGGCAAAAGTCAGTATTTTAGAAACTTGGACCACTCAATTTCACTGCTTATTCCAAATTTGTATTTCTCATTCACCCCCATTGGGAACCTAAGGAATGTTTTGAACTGGTAATAGTAATAGCACGTGTTTCAAATCTATGTACAGATTTTAGTTATTGATGTACAATGATGATAAACATGGTATGGAATTGGCCAAATGATGCTGCAAGTTTAGAGTCCTCTATAAGCAGTCCTGTCAAGATTGTAAATACCGTACATATACAATGCAATTATTTAGAATTGCCTGATGTCAGGTTGGTGAATTTGTGGGTAGGAGGACTCGTCTTTGGATTCGTAACCTTCTTCGATTCCATGTGTCCAACTGTGCTTAGCTACATGGTATTTTGCGTTTTGGGCACCATAAACCAGATTGAGTCACTTTTGATCAAGTACCAACCAATTTGGTCAGATTCCTCGCACTTTTTTCATTTTGTTTTCATGAACTGGTAGGAAAGCCACTGAATCACATTGCTGATCCTAAACATTGAATCTCGTGTGGAAAAACAACAACATTCCTTTCTATTCGTCAGGGATGATGATGGAGCCCGAATACGTGTACCATGTGCAAGAGATTTACGACGAGAAAATTCGGTTGGAAGCCATCATTGGGGGTTGGCTGGACCTCAATCGGCATTTCTTGCAAACTCGAATTATTCCTGGCACGGATTTCAGCATTGAAGTGGCTCAGTCTACGCAACACCTCAGCGGTTTGTCGGCCATCATCACCTGCAACTTGTGCAACCCACCGGCCAAATTAAGGGTTGAAGGGGGTCGAGGAAAACGGTGGACTACGCCCAATTTTTATGCCCACCTGAAGAGGAAGCACTGATTGATTTCTTATTCTGCATTGTTAGTCATTAGTCGCCTTCGATTTTTCGCTATCTAGCCTTCTGTAATTGAAAATAAAAGTGCTTTTTCAATTGAATGCAGTTCTAGTTCCAAATAATTGGTCGAAATCAACTAATATCTTAGACTGCACAAATATACTAAGCTTTCAAACGCTGTTTTGCAGCTGATAGAATTAGTGAACCATCTTGCTTGCTATTAAGAGATAGTCTTTGACCCATTTTAATTTTGGTATTGTTTTTCTTTTTGCTCGAGTCGGTGCCCACATAACGTGCAACACTATCGTGCAACAGTGAAACTCCACATGTGCAATGTTTGAGGGTAAACTCAAACCTAGGATAAGGACGAGGGCAATAACATTAGATTGTGATGTTATCACTTGTTTTGTGTGAAATTGGGTGGATATTTCCAAGGTTCATTCAAGTAAAACTTGATGCAATATTTATTAGGGTTTTTAATCCCAGCTAAATGTATGAGCACTGTATGGGCACTACAGTACTGTAAATTAAAGAGTTAAAACTCAAAGGATCTAAGTGCATTAAAATGCAATTAATGTTTCTTCCTCCATGCTTAATGGTAAAACATATTAAATGCATGTGAACGTTAATTCAATTCACGTAACTTATAAGACATTATTATGACTTGTATTAGAACATTTTATGGATTACTAAAATCTCAAACATGTGTTTGGCACGTTGATTCCATTGCATTTCAAGTCTACAATTTCAGTATTTTTTTTTTAAAAAAAATTGTTAGGCAGCCTTTTTAAGCTTTATAGCCGCTGATGATATGTGGTGCTATCCATGAGTTTTGAGTCAGTTGATTCCGAATCAGAGGATGCATTCTTGCGTGAAAGCCACTGAATCTAAACCCATAATTAGGAGCCAGCCCCGTTAGTTATCATTCCCTTTCTGTTGCTCAGGTATTCCGTTTAACGACTACTACCGCTGGGAGTTGCTCGAAAACGAGAAAAAAAGACTGGAGGAAATCATCAGCACTTGGCTAAAAACTTTCGGTCACGACAAGAAACCGCCCGTTTTTTTCGAGAGGGATGTCAGCGTCGAAATCTGCGCCTCCTCCGTCGACATGGACCGCATGTCCGCCTGGGTCACCTGCAAATTGTGTGACCCTGCCCAGAAGCTCAAGGTGCACTATGGCCCTGGCAGGTGGTGGACCACCTCCAATTTTTACACCCATATCAAAAGGAAGCACTGGCCGTTCGGAAGGAGTGATTAAGACTCGATTGTTTGTACTAAAATAAACGTCTTATGAGCTGTAGGTTGGATTTATGGCTTTGCAGCAAGGCCGGATTCACAATTATTGGAGTTTTGTTATGTCCACATGCATTGTTTTGCGAGTTGCTTCGATGAAAGCCACTGAATACGAATCGCTAAGTTAAGAATGCCCTCACATTTTTGTTAAAATGCATGTTTTCTAGGCAAGATGGACAAATTTGAGAGAGAAAAGCGAAGACTGGAAGGGATCATTAGCCTTTATCTGGACTCGAATCGCCCACTCATCTCTCCTTGCCCAATTTTTGAGAGGGACTTCACTGTCGAAACTGGACTCTCAACAGTCAAAGACACCAAAATGTCCGCATTCATTACTTGCAAGTTGTGCATCCCGGCTTCGAGACTGAGGGCTCACTTGGCCGCCGACAATCGTTGGACCACCTCGAACTTTTATACCCACCTCAAAAGGTGTCACTGGACCTTGAAGGATCCTCCTGCTAAGGCATTCCCCCAGCTGTGAGCCATGGCACACAGGGTGGTCACTATTGGATATTGGAACTATTTGGCACTGTGTTGACTGTGAGGCATTCATCTTGAGTTTGAGTGCATAACAAGTGGTTTTCTGGTTTTACTACAGTAATCGTCCTACGGCTGTGAAAGTGCATCTAAGTAATTTACAAATACGCATTACCCCCGGGTGATTACCAAACGACATCAGATTTACTTCAGTATTTCTCGGTTTCAAAGGTGTTCTGCGTAAACCGGCAAACAATGTTGGGTGAAAGTGGAAACATTTGGCTGAATAACAAAAATTTTCCTAGTCTTTAACCAAATTGAGAAGCTGTTGATAACAAAACTTGCGAGGTTGTTCTCGACATAGAAAGTCACTGAATTTGGTAGAACGTACTAATCCATGCACATTAAATTTTTCTGCCTTCAAACAACCTTTCGTTTTCCATTGTTTGCTCAGGTTACACGTGGGACACCGACGTCGACGACATGCAGGCATACATTAACTACCAGACAGAGCGGCTGACGACAGTGTTTAAACGTTGGTTCGCCTCGAATCAGCACAATATCAAGCCAGTTGTGTCCTTCGACAGAGACTTTAGCATAACCATTCACCCATCCACTTCCAATCTCAAGAGCGATCTCGTGGCCGACATCACCTGTCACGTGTGTGGCCAAAGAACCAGAGTAGACTCTGTCAATGGGAAAAGCTGGACCACATCAAATTTTTACAGACACATAAGGAAGCATCACGCTAGAGAAGGCGCTTTCGAGCAATCCCAATTTTCTCCAAACGTGTTTGGAAATATGCAAGAGTAGTGGCTGAGGAACAGTGCCATGTATACAATCGATATCCTGTCCTGCACAAGTGGTCACTACAGCTGCAGAGATGACCAGTCATTTGTTTTCTATGACCGAAACGCCTTTTTAATCTTGGCCAACATACAGAACATAATCACATTCCATGTTTTGAAATTAAACATGGCTCATTTCCAGACTCACAGTCAGTTGTTCTCATCAAAGAAAGTCACTGAACCTGTCGAGCCAACACCTCTTGTCATGTCTGTTACCATCTTGTTGAGCTTTCATTGTGTAACCGGCCTTTGTTTTTGATTCCATCAGGTTGCATTTGGGATGTAGAGGTTCTCGACCAGGAGAAAGAGTTTGACATGCACAAAAGTAGACTTACCAAAGTGTTCAAGCGTTGGTTTTTCACCAACCAACACGAGCTCGATCCTGACCTGTCCTTCGACAGGGACTTTAGCATTACCATGAAAGAGTCGAACTCCTTGCTGAAAAGCGACCTCATGGCTGACATTGCTTGCAACATTTGCAGGCAGAAATCCAGGGTGTTTGTGAACGGCAAGGGCTGGACGACGTCCAACTTCTATCGACATGTCAGGTGCAAACATGCCAGACAATCGCGTTCTGACATCTATGTCTTGGACCTTGCCACGGAACGGTCCTAACTGAATCGATGCACCCGAAAACAAACTCATATTATTGAGAGTACAACTTGTCTATTTATAATGCAGTGAGAGTTTTTTCCATTTTGCTGCTTGTTTTTGAAAAGATTTGGAGGTCGACAATTGCTGGTCGGTGACCAGATGAAGTCGTGTAAAACTATTGGTTATCAAACTTCTGTACTATTTTGTTGTGAATAAGATTTTGCTAAATTAAATTGAATAGGTGAATTGACCTGAGCGATCCATTTTAATAATTCTAAGTGCGATAATTACTGAATTTTAATTGCAGTAATCTGTTTTGGTATGCGACTTCTTGACTGAGATTGAAGTAACTGCAAAATGTTAGCGGATTCAGTCGATGTGGGCTGAGAGACATACAGTATGCTAAAGTATCCTTCATTGCGATGTTGAATTGTAATAGGGTTAGCAATTTATGATTA
>JAQFYZ010000296.1:0-50121 GCA_034695085.1 Cylindroiulus punctatus
TGAATGAAATTTCGACTTCCTTCTCATTCAGACTTTTGACACTTTTGGACACTTCGGAGAAATGTCGCGAAAGAAATCATAAACGATCTTCAAAGTCAGATTTCAAATAAATCACCATTTTGCCCTCAGAAAAGTTGTACAATACTGCACAAAAAAATTGTATGCAAGTATAAATACAATTTATTTTTAAAACTCATATTTTTTCTGGCTACCGATATAACGAACTACGGTTAAAACGAACAAATTTTGGTGGTCCCATGCAATTCGTTATAACGAGGTTCGACTGTATTTGGTACGAAGACCGGGTTTCGACCTCATTTCACTTCGATTTAGTTGAACATTCGAACTGGACACTCAGTATCCAAATAGATGGCCGTCTTTCATCAAACATGCAGCCAGATAATCGTATAAAAATAACGTACGCGGATACAGGCAGCGGATTTTTCTTCACCGAGGTGAAGATGCTTAAGTCAAGTGTGCCAGATCCCATATCTGGGTGATTTATCACCATGGCAATAAGAAGGCCCAGGCGGAATCCCCGAAGGAAAACGACTAACACTGCTTCCCATCGATAGTTTCTATTTAAAAACCCATTCAGCGCAATCGCTATATAGCCAGTGATTTAGGGAATAAATGGCTGCCTAAATGCACATATTCGTTTCAAATGTTTAGCAACGGCCTCTAATCTGTTCCCAAAAGATCAACATTACAAAAGTGAAGCGATTTATCGGTAGGAACCCGATTGAGATTCTCGAAGAGGGGAAATAAAAAACGGGGCGGGTATTCAAATCACCAAATACGATTAGCGAACTCAGAAAAGCAACGCTAGTCTGAAATGTTGCGAGACAAGAAAAAACATAATAGACTGGTGAAAGAATTCTGCATTTCACAAAAGTAAGATTGCGATCTCTTTCTTTCAAAAAAAAAAAAAAAAAAAGTCGAATTCCTTTCAATGACAAACATTGATCCAAGATCAAAAGTTGCGATGAAACACAAATTCGATAAAATGTTAAACAAATTAGCAAACTATTACACCTACCGTCATGGAATGGGTATTGATATCACTAGATTTGCATTAGAAAGAAATACAAAAATCAGAAGTTTCGGTTCTTACCTGGCAACAAATCCCCTAAAGTCGAATTCCTTTTCAGTCTTATGCGAAGCAGCATTCACTTCAGCTGTTTCTTCGTCTGAAATAAAAGTATGAAAATTACATTAGATATATCGCAGTGTGCACTTTTTTGCAAATAGCTGAAACTAATGTTGCTGGATCATCAAGTTTCATTGGTGCTTAATCATCACGCTACCTCAGTTACGATTACAACTTCTTTAACGATTTCCATCGGATATACATGTACATGTATATACACATTCTGAGCAATGAAAATAAAATAATATACAGTAGTCTTTATAACAAAAGATATCAACTTTACCTAATTGCACACACCCAGACTGAATGAATCAGATTTCCAAACGTTCATTATTGCTGCCAACGTGCATGCGAATCAGAAGACGAAATCCAAGAAAACTAGCAAATGTTAATCAAGCAGCAGCTGCTGATTTTCAACCGAAAATTCGTCGACTATGGGATCACGTTGTTTCGAGAATGCCAAATAACATTTGCTAGAAAATGTCCTACAAGTTTTGTGGTTTTCTCTAACTCCATCGTTTCCCTTCAGACTAAAGACTATCAAGATGCACGATTAAGACTCGAGGTGATTTTATTCGTGCAAGAATAAAGACAGCTGCACCCAAACAGAAGGTGCGAACACATTCCGTCTAATGATAATGACAACAATTTGGCATTGATGATTGTACTTTGGCGCGTAAATAGAATCCACTGGAAGTGAATACAGAAACGGGCTATAGAAGATGCGCGACGCCAAACGTTGCATATGCAAATATTCACCTAAACTAGTTCGTGGCAATTGCATTACACGAATAAAAACAACCATGAATTTGAATAAGGGCCACAAACAGCGAGACAATCAGTGAAGAAAAAGAAATTTGCAGCGGCAATAATACCCAAATATGCTTTTGGAATGCCAAAGAATGCTCCCTAACTGCGCATTTTTCACATACAGTATTCTCAAGACTTACAGCAATTTGCGAAGATATTAACACTTCACTCCTACGTACATTATATGCATCTCTGGCAGAACTGTTTTGTAGATTTTATTACGCGTGTATTACCAGTGTATGCCTAAACTGAACCTATTATGGGCGTTGAAAACTTTGCATGAACATTTGCATATTATACGGGGAAAAAACTTCAATGGTCTGTCACGGTTGCATAATGTATTATCCGGTCAACTTGTCAAATTACCGACAGAAAATGACCCAATAACCTAAGAATGTTTTCTGTGGTCTATGATGCAACTTTCTCAAATAGCTTAAGCCATAACGACGCGTTTAAAATGCCATTCCACGTTAATATTAATTCTTGTTTGTTCAGTTTGAAATAATGGCAAAGTACATGTACAGTACATAAAACACAAATTGCAAACAAAAAGGTTTTGTTACAGCGCAGTGAACTCGAATAATGCGATACCGATCAACGGAATTTCAATAAAAACGGCGGTGCCATTCAATTAAGAACTAATTAATTATTCGCATAGTTTCGTTCTACGCCGCCATTCCACATTTTCCCATAGAAAACTAGTATTTGTCGTCGATTTTTCGCCAGTCCTTAATTTAGCAATTTCTCAGGTCGGTAAATTTGGGAGCAACAACAATCTGATATTGATTTTTTTTTTCAAAACACATATTAATAATAGACCTTAAGGCGAATGAAATTGCCTCGTTACCATAGAATCTTCACAGCCTCCAGAATCCCATTGTGCTTACATTGTTAGTATAAAAACGGTGATTTAACGCTCAATATTCAATGACCTGAATGGTCCAAATTTGGAAATTCAAAATACCTCGCTTCCCATAAATCCAACCTCGATCTTCGACGCATAAATGAGTTTCCCATAAAAAATAATGAAAATGTTCGGGGCCTTGCAGAGGCAGTCATTGTTCAGTAAGAGGGTAAAAAAAATTATCGCTTCCGGGAAAAGAAAGCGTTCACAATAACCTACAAAAATTGATTTTTTATTACATGTCTATAACTTTTCGGTTAGAGACAACAGGTTAGCATGCAGTCATCGAAGTCCATCACGTAAATACTTTCGTGGATACTGGCATGAAAGTTTGTCACGTGTATTCACACTGACTAATAAGACGTTGATCGGTCTGAAATTTACTTCATTAATTCACACGCCCATTTTTTTCATGTGAAGGCGGCCCAATAAACTGTACATGTACATGAAATTTTGCAGAACATTAGAATTATCAGCTGAAGGTAGTCGAGGAGCGAACTGATAATTACACAATAGCAGTACAGCGTAAGTCAACCACGATAGAAACTCATAAATAGAGGAAAACGAACAGAAAAAGAAGGCAATAATTTATTCAAGTACAAATGCATCACTCGACCAGAAATTTTGGCAGAGAGCCTCGCAAATGCAAAAAAAATCTCATTAAATTATGGTAATGAGAAGCCAACTGGAACAGAAAAAAGCGAACAGACTTTGATGTACTGCGATACTTTAAAACCAACCCCAATACTGCTTCTGGGTGCCCAAATACGCTATCTCACGTCGGGGACAGGTTTTTTGCAGCGCTAGATTCGGCATTAAATCTTAATTCCATGGGAATATTTAAAGAATGCTAGAATGGCGGTGGCAGGCACTGCAATGGCAGCAGCGTTGTCCAACCAGCTGAATTATTAAATCGTCAATGGCGCAACGTTTTCCAGCCCAAACTCGGGCAATTCTTGGCCGGTAATTTCGAGAGAGCTTACTGGCAATGGCCAACAATACTGATGGGTCGTCGAGGTCTTTTTAGGAGAACGAACAACCTGGTCAGCGTCAAATTTCAGCTGATCGGAACAACCTTAAAGTCGAGCCTTACGGCTGCAAATTCCATCACAGAATCCCAGAAGACAGCCGTGAAAAGTTTTATGCCCCACTTTATAAAGTGCTATTTTGTAGTGGAATAAAACAAAATATCGTAGTGGCCTTAGGAAGCCAGAAGCAATTTTAAGTTGACCGAGAGAGAAAAAGGAGCCGAGAGGAAGGAAACGGGCCGAGAAAAGCATCTTACATGCATTTTTGCACAAAAAGACAATGAAGGCTCAAGACGAGTTAGCGAGGGCCGTAAAAGCCGAGTAATTTCAAATTTCGGTCAATTTCTTATCGTAATATCGGCGCAGCCCATGTGCGAAGAAAAGTGTACAGGGGCCATAGAGGATGTTATGACACTGAACTTTAGCAACAAGCCACACATAATTGTTGTCGAAGTCATAAAACCGGGGCTATATCGAAGCGAGGCAATGCAGGAGCCAGAGGAGCTGCTGGAAGCCCAGCAAATCCGTCTATAATGATAATAATGGGATAAAAGTTAAATCTTATTTTATTAGACAGAGGAAAGTATGAAGATAAAACTGTGTACAAGTTTGCAGAACGGCTCCCCTCCAGATTGCGTTACGGGGAGCCAATAAGAACATTAACTCCACATGAAACGAGACACGTTTTCATGGCAATCTAATTATTAGAAAACGAGGACAAAATGCAGGCTTACTCGCAACGAGCGAATTGTCATTTTACACCGACGACGGCGGTATAAGAATCGTTAGATGCTTTTTCCCCCTGATTTTATGACCCCGTGCGATACACAGGAGTGAAAGGATCGATGGAATTTATTGACATAGCCCGAGAAAATTTTTATCACCGGTATAGCGTAGGGGCCCTTCTATATACCAGTGACGTCATCAGCTTAGTGCGGAGGAGTGGACGATTGATGACCGAAGGGGCAGCTAAGCCGGTTCTGGCGTCAACGTCGCGGTCAATAAATTCACAATTAAACTAAGATAATAATGCAGTCGTCATATCCCCGCTATTAAATCCCAATGAGGGCACAATAGAAACGATTGCCATTATCTGCGCACATCACCCCTCGCGAGTTTCTGCGCTGGCACTGGCACCAACAATGATTAGTTGGCCACAGGAATTGAGCGAACTCATAACGTCGGAAGAAATTTTATGCTTCACAATTAAGGTAACGCAAACATGTAGCAATCAGTCGAAACAGGCGTCAGTTTCAGTGTTTGGAATCCTCTAGAATCTTCATAGCTTGGCATGGTGTTAATAACTAGCTTGAACTAGCTAAAGCAGGCAACCGATTTGTGAAACATATTGTACTCTGCTTTATTCCCTGCTCCGAATGGCCAAAAAGTATGTATACGTGTATTTAAACTCAACTGACATTTCGTACATTTATTAGAATAACACCTGTCATAGCTGGTGAAATTTATCCTCGTTATAAGTTTTTTTAGTTGAGTTGTCTTTTATTAGTATTTATTTTTCGCTCGATTTCGTTTTTTTTTTCATGTTTTTTTACCTACCGGCTGTATAACATACAAGTATATATGTATATAACCTGACTTAACCTAAAAACGCGATTTTAAGATTTTCCAGCCCCTGTGCATGGGCAATCACTGCTAGCGCAAGAGCTGTTAAAAGATGGTGGAAAAGCAGCAGCAGGAGATTGAATCAATTTAACAGTCCTAACTGTTATTGAAACAAACTAACAATTCTATAATTCTAAAAATATCCAAACATCTCGAATTCTCTTTTTGAGGTTAAATGTCTTCTTCAAACATTTCAGAATTCGAAATTGTTAAACAACTTGCATTGGACCATGCATTCTGTAATCGCCATACATAATCGCTATCATGAATGCGTCCAAGCTGATCTAAATTGCCGTGTATAGACCGACGAAAAGCATACATGTTTGAACTATACAGAAAGATGAACAGTTTTCTGTACCTTACAACCGATCATTTGTCAGCGAATGGTTTTTAAGCAATGCCATGGAAGTCGTGAACACTTTCTCACAGAATAAATGAGTGATCTTAATCCATATTTGCTTCATGAATACATATTACTTGGATAAACGTCAAGACTAGCATCTCGAGTGAAATAGGGTAGCTCTAGTACTCTTTGTTTAATCGGGCTTGATATTTTCGTTCTTTAATCGTCATGGGCCGGTCATTTTCCAGCGATAATAACACGTTTTCAGCTTCTGTTTCGCCATTATCGAACCCTAACGACCAGAAGAGCTTAGCAATCATTATAAATCAATGCTGGATCGGTAAATCAGTCACAACCCACCTAATTTCTCGTTCCTTTTCTTTCGGATCCATAATTGTCGCAATAATTTGTGCCAGCCAGCGACCAGTTTTAATCAAGTGTGCTTTTTGGCACAAGCACGATGGCAGCTGACCACCAAGTAGCGTCTTGGCTATGCAAATCTCGAACTTTTTTATTATCTGGCCGTTAATTAAGTGAAGTCTCGGATACGGAATACCGATCGAAGTGCTGAATCTTGAAATTCTGGGTGCGTGACCACGTACGGACATTGGAGAAATGCAAATCCGCCAATTCCCCTTGGCATTTAAATAATGCAATGCTGCATTTAGTGAGCGAAGGGCCGTTTTCCTCGCTCCATTATTTATAAGGAAGGGCACGACGAGATTAAACGGGATCTATAAATTGACTCGTGAAAGTGAATTACAAAAATGCGTGATCCATGACCCGAGCCTCATCACCGATTTCGAGAGTCAAAATGAAAACGTGAAAGGATAAGAAATAAACTTAAGCAGGCCATGATTACGCTCCTCCGAGCAAAAAGCCCTTACGTAGACGAATGGATCGGAATATGAAATTAGAAAAGCTACGAATTTACGATCCAATTTCATTTCCAGCCATGCATATCATCTCCATAAACTGGGACAGCAGCTCGGAATTTGGCGAATTTAGATGAGGCCCTTCTCCACGATTAGATCGCTTAATTGCTGCAAATATCCAGAAAACGTCAAGCTGATTTTAGTCCAGTTGGACAGCTGCTAATATTGTTTGCCATGCAAAGCCTGGGACCAAATTTCGGATGCAATGCACTACAAACTAGTGCAATCTTTAATAAGACAATGCATCAACACCGAGAAAACCTTTAGCGTTTATGATCACCTTTAAAACTATTAGAAATTATTACATATTTGCAGAAAGGAACTTTCTATTTGTGCAGGGATATACATGTACTTCATGAGACGATAGTGTTGGCAATGAGATTTCGAATCGGTTCTGCCTGATGACGTTTCCTCGCGGCTATTTCTCGCATAACTACCTCCAATTGAGGCCCAAAAAGAAATGAATAACAAATAGGGGTGAGTTGCAAATGTGCATGAAAATCGGGGATCATTAAAGACACGTCGAAATCCAACGTTCAAAGATTGTCTATCTCTATGGCAACGAGGTGTAGAACAGCAAAAGGGGAAAAAATTAACAATTTTATGTATAGCAAAAACCCCGAAGAAAGAACAGCGCGGGCCTATAGAATGGCACCACCGTTTCGTGTTGTTATCGAGTTACGTTGAAAAAGGGGCAAATTTTATTACGCGTTGGGGTGTTAACTGGTGAAATGAGGTTGTAGCCCGCAATCGTTGCCATTCGTCCAAACGTTATCGACCAAAAAAACTTGGCTGGCAATATACTAATATCAATAACATACGCCACGGTTCAGCTAGGTCAAACTAGATTGGATGGCAGCAGGGTTTAACAATTCTCATGGATAGAATATTACGTTATACAATGTATTCCAGTCAATCCAAGCGCACACTACAACTTATACGGCGTACGAAAACGCTCATATTGTCTTCATTTCCATTGAGTTGAGACGTAAAGACCCCAAATCTGCGAGCGTCATTACCGAGATGGCAAAATCACATAGACTTAATTTGCTCAAAATGCGCAGCAACAGACATAATAACGCCATCCAAATTCGCCACGTTTACTCCTAACCATTTCAGTTTGCCCGCTGTATAGTTTTACACCTTAAGAAAATGCTTATGGCGCACCTAGATCGCATCTCATGTCCACATAAAAGATAGCAAAAAGACCGAAAAGATTACAGAAAGCATTCCTGTAGTGCATTTCTGCATATGTGCCCAAATACAAATGCATGCAGTTGTTGTGAAGTTGTAACTTCTCCAAACAAGATACTCGGATAGAAGAAAGCAAATATGTTCATCACTTCTAATTCAAAGGAAGCAGTAATAAACATGGCTCTCCAAGATGAAGGCATATATCCATTTGTGAACATTTACAAACAACTGCACAAAAATTGGAGGAAATCTGCTCTGGGAAGTTTCTTCAAAGGTTTTCAGTTTCGATTTTTAAAGGGGATAATCATAACTAAAATATAGCAACCAAAGAGCATCATATTCCATGAGCGCCACGACACATACCACTGATAATCCCCGAACAATTTGCATTTCGTTAAGTTAAAATCGCTCACCTTCAAATGCAAAAACTATACATAACGTAAAGACACACTTTGCGGATCCGCGCCAAGTTTCTAATTCCCCATCGGGCAAGTACTTACTGTTAAAAATGTTTGTATTTCATCTTGCTTCACGCAAAACGCATCAGCAGCGTTTGGAGCGAGCTTCGATAACAAACCAATCTAGAAGCACTCAAATCCAAAAATCCCCCGCACAACAACTAAGTTGTAAAAACATACCGAGGGCTATTCAAATGTCTATTACACGTCAGGCGGCGACGTTTCCTAATGGAAAATCACATTTTACAATAGCACGGTGCTGGGGAAGTGCGGTAACTCGCTATTTCTTTTAAAAGAAGCGAAATTCGTGCCGACAGTGTAATGACAATAAATGATAGACCTTTGTATATGCAAACGAAGATTTAGAAAAGCAAAGCACACTTGCATAGCTTTTGCATAAGCAGCTCGGCAGCTCCCCCGGGCAGCAAAAATCTGCTTTGGGAAAACACTGGATTACTCTGATAGTTGAGACTGAAATGAATTTAGCTACGATGCTCGACACGTTTCAGGTGTTTTGAGAACGAGAGTCCAACAATGAAAACCACGAGTTTACTTGGAATTGCCGCTATCGTTTTCAGTTTGATTAAAAAACTGGGCTTGAATCCATCTGTCATTTGCAGCAAAATTGCGAAATGTAAAAGCATCGCTCTTGTCTTCGAGAACAGTATTTTTTAATGCTCATGTGCACATACTGTAATTGGAAACGTAAAAAATTGCATTATTTTTAATCCCACACACAGTGACTCTTTCCGTCTTAAAGCATGTAAAAGTGGGTTAGACATGCTAATCATCTTTGATAACACAAGGATATTGCGTGAGTCCCAACAACTGCTAACACGCACTGTACATGTACTACTGATTTCATGAACCCAATACTGATGCCACGTACGCAAAGTAACTTTCGGGATGATAACATTGGATTTCAACAATTACAAATTTAATCACGTCATACGAGCAATTCCCGGTCGTCATCAAGGATGCTAACGGTGAATCCCATGGAAACTGAGTGACTATCAGCCAGTTCTAGTCATAGACAAAAGCTGGCTGGCATTTTATTGATTTTCCTTAAAAAAGAAAAAAAAATAGGAAACCTAGCTAAGGCATTAAAAATTTAATAGTAACTCAATGAGAACCCACTAAAACTCTTTACGGTTTCTGTGGGCCTTAATTGGAATTTCAAATGGTCTCCAGCCGATGATGGGATCTCGAAAGAATGAAATCGTTTGAAGAAAATACAGTACCGTAAATATCCCTATTGGACCTGTCTATGAGCAATCAAAATGCAACCAAGGATTATTAAAGTACATGTAAGCTATGAAGCTTCGAAGCCAGTGTGAATGTGTTTGATTTTAGGCTACAAGCGTATGCTAACGTGTACTGTGCACAAAGAATTAAGCGTAAGATTAACCGATAAATGATTATGAAAATGCTTTGGAAATCTTAAAACAGCAATTATTGAGGAAGTCAGCCATATGGAATTCGATTATGTCGATATACATTAGAACTTGGACCTTGAGATCATGATGTTCGACTCCCTATCTTTTAAATCCACTAACGTTAAGAGTACTGCTTCAAATGTGAAAGTTGTTGAGGAGAATGATATTAGTCTAAAAACGGTTAGATTAGGACAGCAAACGTTTCTGTGAATTTTATTCTAATTTATAGTGTGGCTGATTCGAAGTACTGCTGTAGTTTCGACAAAGGCCAGTGAAGCCCCAGTCTCGGAAGAAAAGTATCAATTCTGAGAATGTCTGTTATCGGTATCATCATCATGAAATAAGCATATTTTACCAGGATTGGAATTTGTCACAACCTGACACGCTGCGACTTCTTGATACACATTGTAGTGCGCAGCACTACACCGAATCTGTTATCATCTGGAATCAAATATCATCTCAAGCTCTAATGCCCATCAGACATCAAATCGGATTCTTTCAAGTACATTATTAAAGTTACAGATTTCCATAGAGTTTTCGCAATGTTTGACTGGTTACTCCTACGTGGCACTTCCTGCATTTGAACAACTGTAAAGCACTAGTAAAGATGGCCCACCATTTTCCCAGACGACAAAAGTGATGTGCAGCATTTAGAATAATGAATGCTGAAAAGGTAACACGGCCTTCAACCGCATTAAGTCATCCACCATCCCCATGCAACTTATAATTACACCACAGCTGCTCGTAGTTCAAGAAGGTTTCACTTTATCAAGTCCTATATTGATTGGCACGATACGCCGAATGGCTCATTCTTCCTAAACGCCCGAGCTTAAGCTCCGAACTCATAAATCGCATGAATATTATTGCCACATTGAAAGTAGCGTTTTTTACGAGAATCCCTCGCCCCGGGTTAAATTGCTCGTGCAATTTGGGCTCGCTGCGCGACCTGGGGGGCACAGGGTGAGCCCATCCAAAGTGCTGAATTATGACAATTGGATCGAAGAAAACGCTATGACCCTCTTCCGTCACCACGGCGTGCTTAGGCAGCCGAGATTATTGAGATTGCATCAGCTATCTCCTCATATCCCGGGCAGATCGTAAAAAAGGGAATTGGTGGGATGGCATTTGCAGAGAGAGCGAGAGCTCTAAGTCAGTAGAAGTGTGCAGCCAATTGAGATTTGCCAGTTTTGCATCATTTGCGTGCATACAGCTATGGATGGCATTGCTTAAAGCGCACTCGAGTGCTTCGCAAGAAATGTTGCTCCAAATTGGCCTCGGATCATTAATTTGGGGAGCTATTATGTTAAAATGAGATCCTATTACACGCTAGAGTGGACCTATGAGGCTCGTTCACCTAAACTAGTCCAAATCCGGCTCGTCTTAAGTCCACCACCTCCACAAATGAGTTTCTCCGAGTGCAACGCCATTGTCCAATTTCTGCGAAGAAATCCAGGCTGACGGTCAATCTATGCGAATAAGTGACCTCTAATGAGCACGCCTTTCCTACAAAGGCAATCAACTGCAGGTACGCAGCAACTAATCTTAGGTGGCTATTAAAACGAAAACCTGAGAAAGCAAGTTGACTTAACAAAACGAATTTGGGCTTGGACGGAGCAAATTGTAAATTGAATTTTTTTAAGATGCTGTGCTGCGCAAATTTCAATGTTTCAATGCTATGCATGCATAGAGACAGATTGGTTCCAAAAGAAGAAAATTTTGCATGGGATAATTTGATTTAAGGCTCTCCAAACAAAACAAGTTCAAGTCGCTGCAACTAGCACGTCACCCCTAAGCCACCTTGCTCGGTATCTGGCTTAGCAAACTCTGATGAAAACTGTAGCAACAGTTTTGGTACATATACATGTATACCAACAAGAGGAGTTTTATAAGAAGTTTCGCTGATTGTTCAGCTTTAAATTATAGTAATTCCTCTCACTATCCAGCCAGTAAATTGGATGGAACAGCTGTGGAGATAAATTAAACTGAAGAAAGTGCAGGCTCTGTTTGCAGGCACATATGCGTAACAAAGCGTCAGTAGTTGATGCGAATTGCATGCAAGCGCATGTATTAGGAAATGAAAAATCCAAAGCGAACACAACGAAGTAGAGCCCAAGTTAAAAAAATCTCGATGTTAACTACGTGTGGCGTTAGTTTTCGTTTACCGAAAACACTCGTTAGGGAATAGCGTATAAATATCGCGTGTACTAGAGAAGTAAGTAGTCGGTCTAGCTGCTGTATATTAGTTTTTCAAATTAACATTTTTTCTTGGATTATAGTGCGTGTACGAGAAAGCGTGTTGAAATAAATTGCCTGCTTCAGCCATAGGAGAAATTTGAATTTCGTATCACGTTCCCGTAACACGCACGCAATAAACTTTTTTTCTTCAGACTAAAAGACATAATTGAGTTCTGCATCAAATTACTTTCATTATAAATCATCAGATGCTACACTTCATTAAAAGAGAGCAAGGTAAAACGCAGCGAATGGCCTGACTTGACGTTTGACTTTATAATACAGCGTGATCAAAAGTCCATCGCCTACATGTGCATTATATCCAATGTAAATCAGGCAAAGGTGCTAATTAAATTCCGTCTAAATAATGAATGATAACATCAGGCTGCATGGCCCAAAGGAAGAGTGTGGGGGTGGTATCTCAGATTTTGTTTGAGTTTTTGTCATTTCAGGACATCCCCTTGTCAACGATGCATATGATGACATTTGCTAGCTCATTGAAATAAACTTTCGCATTGAGGACAATGATCAATTAAGGCAGATTGAAAGTGCGTTGTGACTTTGGGGACACCCTACATAAAATTACCAAATACAATTTCTCCTTTCCTGATCAACATATTAAAATAATTTTTTTTTTGTAAACATTAACCGGGACTTGCGTTTTTTGGGATGTGCTCTTGACAACTTATCGAAATGTATATGATATTAATAAAAACAATTTTATGTTTGTCCTCTTATTTTGCTTTATGGGCAATAGATAGCAGCACCTGCCAACTGAATGGAAATATAAGAGATTTACTGTCGTTGGCAAAATAAAGAATATCTGGAAAAATTCTAGAAACGAAATGTCTTTTCACTTTATATAGCACAGGAACTTATACTATCAATATATACTTTGAATTAAAACATTTAGTTTCATTTGAAATTATCATATCTGTCCAAAATTAAATTGCAAAAAGACACTTTCAATGGCCCATAAATAATAAATTTGAAGCGCATTTGTATACGAATGATGACATATGATGGATTTTAACTCAATGTTTTATAAAAACAGCAACGATGACATAATCACTAGATCAACCCCTCCTACGTTGACTCCGTCATCACGTGACTAACCCCCTGCCCCCAAAATGATAGCATACCACCTGATCGTCTCCTATCTGAGAATTTGCATCATGGGCCTACATAATGGGCCGTGAATAAAACTACCAACAGTCTCACGTGAGCCTTATTGCCAGATTAATTCAAGAATTGTATTGGATATATGCAAATTGCCTTATGAGGAAGGCATTTGTCGGCAAATATAACCATCATCCGCAGCTTCTCGTGCCGAAAATATCCACAAACTGAATGCATAAAAGGAAGGCTTGCGTGCATAAAGGTACTCGTATAAGAGTAGCATAGAAGTACAAAACATCCTTCCACATAAAGAGTGTCCTCGTACTAGAACGAAGATAATCCAGCGATGGAGCTGCGCACCAAAAGTCTAGGCAAACGATTAGAAACATATACGCAACGAAAACAAACATCCCCAATGAGCTCATTTATTTTCTGATGCATTCAAAATGGTAGCACGCCTGGGTTTCTCGGAAGTCTCCGAAATCCCACCAATGCTAAGATGAAACGGAAAGAGAGCTTTATAATCCTTTGAACAAACAAAACGCAGTTTCATTGCATGATAAATTATGGCTAATATGCCAGTCAGTTTTTCCAGGCCTGCAAATTGCCACAGTTTACTGAAGACAATAAACATTTTATGGACGATCGCATGGATGTAGTTTGGAAAGACTGGAGATGGAAGGCTCTACATAAGTTACGAAATAACAGTAATATGACCAAGTACAGTATTGGGGCAAATTTCCAAGAGAAATCCAAGCAGGGTCAGCGAATTTCAGCTTTCCCCATTAATCTACGTTTGTAGAAAACTAATATGGAATTCGCCTGGCACGATATAATCCACTATTTACTGTCGGACCAATGATCTGAAGTGTCCTCTAAAAGGTTGCGAACCAGCATGAATGATGTTAAATATGTATGTGAAATGTGTTAACAAGAACAAGAAACAGCAAAATAGACTTAACGAAGACGTAGAAAGTGTCAGTGCAAAACAGGGTGCAAAAATGAATAAACTTCAATCAGCAAACTAGCCAGAAGGTTCTGAATACAAAATGCTGGGTACATTTTCTGTTGTGATATTTGTGACGAATACTGATTGATGGCGATTTAAACGTTCCAAAACACTAAAGGGGCTGTGCATGCGACGTCCAAGGTTCTAGGGGGAAGTAAGAAAAATTGGACGAAATTGGACTAGATGAGGTTAGGGGTTAGATAGTTCTTCCTTTAGATATTTATGTGTATAGCATAAGAGTTTCACAGTTCCTGACCACCGTGTAACCTATATATAAAGACCACTCAAAGAATGACTTCTGCCGAGTACTGATAACTGAAGAGCTACATAACATGCCTTTAATTTCCGCATTGCAAATTTACAGCGAATAACAGACACGAGGAGTAGAAATTAATTGAAACACTGATAGACTGGAGTGTTGAATTTGTTAGTGTATGTTACGGTACATGGATTGAAGAATCAGGAAGATAAATTTGAACAGTTTTGAAGACTAAACTGTAGAGTGGAGAACAGCTATTCATGCATACTCCCAACATCTCTAAACTCGAAATGTTATTCTAAAGGAACGGTTTCAAATATCATTTGAGACTTTTCAAAACTTGTACGAGTGTCAAATTTGATTTAAATCAGTGTTTTTTCAACGACATTTAACTGAAATTCAGGGCCAAATGTTTCAATTCCACTTAGGTTTTCTAGATAAATTTCCATAGCTCCATGCGACAGTTTTTATATCAACTTTTGAAAAACCGCAACTCACCGTGATTTACTTTGAAACACCACTTCTCACTTTCCCCATCAGGCTTGCACTCGAATTTCGATTTTTTGCACTTTACGTTTCCAAGCCAGCCTCGTATGAAATTTCAAACACCGAGAATCATGGGCCGGAGCCGGTAATTTATTTCACCACCTGACTGACCAGCGAGAATTTGATTACAATCCTCCTTGGCCGGGCCAAACTGTATAATTTTGCTGGGTAAAACTTTATTCGTTTCAAGTTTGCGTTGCTTTTCGTATTAAAATTCCGCACCACGCCGCAACACCGCAATTTGCAGAAACCCGAAGCAGTCTGGTAAAACATGTGGAAAAATCGGATACTTTCTCATTGTACGCCTTGTCCAACTAACTGTTTATGTGATAGGCGTTTCAAAGGATTTGAAAAGCACTACAGTAGACGTTATGTACGACGCTGTGTCATTTTTCTACGGGTCACGATAATTTATCAAAAAGTAAAAAGACGACGGAAAGATTTATCAACGCCGTCCGTGTCAATTTAGAAAAGCTTATTAAAGAGAAGGGCCAAGTGCTAATTACTATTGCCTGTACGGCGCGCAAATATTCCAGCCTTCATTAACTCGAGCAAGATTTAAAATAAAAGGTAAAGGCAAAAGCGGGCGAAGCACTTCAACTTTCATTAATCATCGCTAATATAAAACGTGAATTAAAGCGTGTCGAGAAAAGGGGGAGCCCTGCTGTATTCATTTTTAAATCAAATTGCTTTCAGTCGCACAAAAAAATGCACAAACTTTGTCCATTTCAGGAACATATTGAGAATTGAAATTGATCGGAACACCAGAGTGGATTTCTGCTAAAAGAATCAACTCGCTCAACAGTGGAAAACTAAATTAAACAAAGGAATAAACCGAATTCGCATTCAATAGTTATGGTCACCAAAACAGCATAACGCAGGTACTTTTTAAGGCCCATTAAAAGTGCGTTCTGACTTCAGAGACACCCTGCATAAAATTACCAAATACAATTTCTCCTTTCCTGATCAACATATTAGAATAATTTTTTTGGAAACATTAACAGGGACTTGCATTTTTTGGGATGTGCTCTTGTCAACTTATGGAAATGTTTAAGATATTAATAAAAACGATAATTCTATGTTTGATCTCTTATTTTTTGCTTTATGTGCGATAGATGGCAGCACCTGCCATCTGAATGGGAATACATTGTATAAGAGATTTACTGTCGTTGGCAAAATTCGTCTGGAAAAATTTTAATAACGAAATGTCTTTTCATTTTATATAGCACAGGAACTTACTATCAATATAAACTTTGAATTAAAACATTTAGTTTCATTTGAAATTATCATATCTGTTCAAAATTATCGAAATTCAATTGCAAAAAATCACTTTCAATGGGCCTTAAACAAGGGTTGTTACTCGATTGCGTGCCAATTGACACAAACAGATTGTCCTAACTACTTCGCATAAAGTCCCCTGGCATATTACATGAAATTCAACACAAAATCCGACCACACAAAACGAATTGATACCTCGATTCAGCTTCGATGTAGGAGAAACCCTGATAGAGAAATAAGCTATTGTATGGGAAAGGAGTATACGCTGTAAACACATTTCAAGAAAAGTTTACATCGAATTACCGTAAAGACAATGTCTGAAACGGTCTGATTCTCTCGTTACCGAGGCAACGTTGAAAGTAAAACGAAGTTAAAGTGGTTTTAAAATTAAACGAATGCCAAGCCTTTCCAAAATAACAGATGAACTCATTTCAAGATGTGCCAGTACATAGACGTAGGCGTCACGTACGAGAGTAAATATCCTATAAATTCCCTTTATCGAGAGCCAGAACGTAAATACATTTATTGCAGAATTTATTTTCCTCAAACGGCTAAATTTAAAACATTTATTTCATCACATATGGAACGTTACAGTATAGCAGCAACCATGTTTTCTTTGCAGGTGAAAGTTATGTTTAGCAGATAGGATTTTGTCTAAGTTAGTGGGATGCAGAGCAGGTTAACTGGTTAGGTTAATAAACGCTTCAACAGAAATTATAACAAAGTTTATGGCCACGTACAGTGCTACGAAAATTAGGGATACTTCGAGCATATCCGCCTACGTATTGAGCAAGCGTCGATTAAGAAGCTTATTACTATCTTAAAGGATCTTGGCAAACTAATTTGGTGAAAAATGTATTATGGGTCCCATCTGGATTACAAAAATAAGGTCGATTATGATTATTCAAAGTGCATAGGAAGCTCCTTGAGTTCAAAATACACAGGTGCGTACGGTTAGTGAATATTTTAAAAGCTTTGTATAAGCCCAGTCTGTCGTGTACACTAAAGCGTCTTGCAGATCTTGTTAGATAAAAATAAACAAACTTTGAATCTCATAATAGGACGAGAGTACATGCATGTTCGGTAATCACCGTGCGCAACAAACACGAAAGAAGCAAGAAAAGAGTGGAAATTGTTGGAGAGTTATTCCATTTAATAAACACTATAAACTCGCAGATTTGTAATTACGCTCACGTATAATTGGGGAAACAAAACGTTACACTCCCTTCTTTAGCCCAATTAGCAGCGCGAAGCCGATGCAAGATGGCCTGGTGAATTTGAAGTGTTGCGAGTCGATGCAATTGAAAAACAGCACTGGCGTGTAAACAAATAATTACACTGGAACGAATTTATAAACCGGGATTTATGTAGACCAACGAAGCTCGCGAAATCTGGCCACAAATGCAATTATAATCCTTTAAAAGGGGTGTTTCCATAGCAATCACGCCAGATTACTACGCAATAATTAGATTCATCCGCTCCCAATCCGAAAATCAGCGACTGAGCTGAGAAAAAGTTGCTTAGCAGTATATTTATTTTTGGCTCAAAATCTGGTACTCGCAAACTAATTGGAGTTTATAAAATCTGAGCGATAATTTGGATATTTATAAAGCCCGCCCTTACATTATACCGTACTATTGTGCGTATATACATTTCCATCTATCGAGGTTTATAAAATTAGCCATTACAAACACTCATGTGCATGAAAATACTTGTATAACACAGCAACGTGTACACGTTCCAATATGTTTTTCTATATAGTGCATGTATTATGAAAAGGTATACATGCGAAAACAGCTCTGAAGGTACATTGCTGCCCTTCATAAGGAGTAATCATGATTGCCAGCACTTTACATCACATGTACGTTATTTGTTCGAATGTGCTTGTAATTATCAAACACCAATACTCGAACAGTACAGTTAACGAGGCAGACGAAAACATCCAATAATAATCTGCATTATTTCAATTAGCTAATTACATTACAATGTGTGTGCGCGCGCTAACAAGTTGCCCCTGACGATGGGCAATCACTGCGAGCTTCGCAACCTTGTTTGGCATCTGAAGTTCGATTTAAAGTAAGTTAACTTTTACAACATACGTTACTTGTCGCAAGCGTCTGAACTTATCTAATAACTATTATTGAACGGTATCATAACCGACAAAACGTAACACCATGCGAAAATGTGACGTTAATCTGGCGAAAATCATTAAAAAAAAAGTCAGGTTTCGCTAGTGAACACGTGTTTATCATTTCGAAGCGATCACGATCGTGGGCAGTATCGAGAGAAATGTGTCACCTATTCTTGGCTCGATATTTCTTCAGACCTGACAAAATCGTGGCTGCGCTGACGCTTGTCAGGAAACTGGCGACTCTTTATCTGGAGAGTCATCTCCCCTTTATTTGAGCTTATGAAATGGTTAGCCCAAACCTGAACAGCGGACGAAAAATGAGACAAAACTATAGATATATAAGTAGATATCCACTGATATGATATAAAAATAACAACGAACATGACACTAAAGTTGATTGGTGACTTCAAACGTCAAGCGTGCGCGCGTTTCTATAGAAACTGAGAAGCAACCACACATCTGCGAAGAATGAGAAAAGTTCGAAAGAAAGTAAGAAGGCTCGCTCATAAAAGACTCTCAGCAGCCATAGGTAGAATGGTAGAGTATCCTATGATACTACATCAATCCCTTCCAAATTAACGACAGTTTCCCAAATGTGTTAAAACACACAGGAAACGTTCAACTACGATATCATCTCTATATATAAAAAGACAACCTGACTGACTGACTGACTGACATGTTCAAGCCCAGCCCAAATCGTTAGGGCTAGAACCTTGAAATTTTGCATGTACTTTCCTTGGGTGCAAAAACCACCATTTAAGAAAGGATTTTTTCGTAGTCCCCCTCCAAGGGGTTTTAAAAGAGGGGTAATTATATCTCCAAAACCGCTAGGGCTACAATCTTCATATTTTCCATGTGTGTGCCTTAGGTGCCAAGAGCCCTGCTAACAAAGTGTCTTTTTCGTATCACCCTTAAGGGGTTAAACATGATTTAAACAGAGGGATGAGTAAATACACATCCCAAACCGTTAGGGCTACACCCTTGAAATTTTGCTTACATGTACCTTAGGTTCCAAGAACCTTGATACCAAAGTGTTTTTTTTCGTATGACCCACGCTAAGGGGTTAAACAGAGGGGTGGGCGTCCTCTCCCAAACCGTTAGGGCTACACTTTTTGTGAAATTTTGCTGGCATCTACCTTAGGTTCCAAGAACCTTGATAGCAAAGTGCTTTCTTTCGTATTACCCCGGCTAAGGGGTTAAACAGAGGGGTGGGTAAATACATGTATCTCCCAAACCGCATGCAAACGAAGTTGCACGGGTGCCTCTAATCAACTATAAGGATGGTCGTGTGCTTGTCAATCAAACGCAGAGCCGTTATTAGGCTATGGCAAAAAATTTTACCGTGTTTTTGTGAATTGGTGGAAAAGTCACGAAATTTACAAAACCAAGCCCATGCCTCGCATATGGTTGTACGCGCCATTAATGAAAGACCCCAAAAACCGGACGCGCGCATTAACGTCTCAACAAATTCGGAAAAAGAAATGATACGAAATGCGACGAATCTCGGGAGAGTCGTTTTCCAATTTGCGGATTGCACAAAGGGAATTCCGAAACATTTCCAGATTCCAGGGCATTTTTTCCCTTGCAGAAAATGCATCTACCGCTGTTGAAACTCGAGTAATAAAAGAGTGTCGAAAAGAAAAATTAAAAAGGCATAAGCATTACTGGAGACAGAAGGGATAAAAAGGCGCAACCGCTGCTAATTTAAGAGTAGCGTTAATGCGCCTCGTTTATGGCGTCCTATTACCGAAACGCTGCTTTTTATTTCAAATTTGCGAATCCATTTAGCCGGAGATATTGAAAACCGCGATGGAAGAAGACGATCTGAAAAATTGGCCATGCAAATGCACACAAACTGATTGGGAATGATGGATTGCTTAATTCGGTTTGGGTTGGCGAATAGGCTCGTGCAATTACGGAACCGGAACTGCGTGCAACGAGCGAGCCAAGCGTACCGAAAAAAGTTGAAAAGCGAGTTAAAAGATGTGTAGCGGGTTAATTATCTAGACCGTTACCATGGCGACGGGAAAAAGCCACCTGTCTAATCAGGACGAATTAATTGAGCCGTCCGATTGGATGCGCAAATGTGACCACAGGAGGGTGGAGAGCGGGGGTGGCACTCGTGCAAATGCATATGAAGTTCGATATGGTTAAAAATACCAAAATACAGAAAAAAATTGACCACCAGTGGCAAAGTACATATTGTACGTGCGTGCTGATACACGCGTGTTCGATAAGCCTGGGAGGCAGACGAAACCCACTAATACTTTAATGTAGATTTCTGAGAGCAATTAATGTCCTATTAGGTAATCCCGCATCACTCCAAATTCGTGCGTGAAATTTGAAAAGGCGCAGGCGTTAACGTAGAATTTATTAATCGCCCAAGGGCTGATTTTCAGTTAAATAACATTATGCAAACCCGGCTATCAAATCGGATTAAGGCTTTAACGAGTCTGTGTTGTTACACGATGAGGTCTATGCGTATTCGGCTTGCTAAATCGATTGGCACACTATGCTTAGGTCATGGTGATCATGCAGTGTAATGTGCAACCGGCATTGAAAATAATGCAAGTTATAATAAACAAATATTGAAAAAAGTTAGAAAAGTTTTTGATTCACATTTGTTTCCCATGGAGTGCCAGCACTGTAATCGCTAGAATCGAAAATGCACATAGAAAAAACCCTCGAGATGGCCAATGGAGTCATGTCACAAAATCAGCAATGGTGAATTTCTACATTGCCATGGATTTTGAAGTCATTTTTTTTGTGATGTTGAAGCTGGTACACCTTAGCAACTCAATCAGTTTCTTTAAAAATCAATTTTGTAACGATATGAGGGCAAGACTTTATGATCACCTTGTAATGCAACAAAAGTAAAAGTCGATATCACTTAAGTTCCCTTAAAATACATCGCAATAGATTTTAAAGTGGTTTTAACCTCATTTTTTATAATATGCAGCAACGTCACTATTGCTTCGCAGTAATACGTTTCATCTTTTTTAACGAAAGTGGTGACGTTTTAGGGATCCTGTATAATGGCATAATGGCTCATGCCTAAATATCAATATGAGGGTGAACTTTCCACAGTAGATCGGCATCGAGCAAGCCATGCTCCATCAGCCATGCTCGGTGTATTGCTTCATAAATGCAGGGCATTAGCCATACATTGTTTTTACATTAAAACGCCAGGTTGGCCTCCAAGATATGAAAGAAAACATGCCGACGCATGCGAGTGCGTGTCTACGGCTCATACATGTTCGTATACGTCTGAGTGATGGTAGCCCATTTATTTGGATTCCAACATCATTTTTACCCTTAATACCGAAGGCATTTGTAACAAAGAAAACAATATTGGTTTCTAAGTACGAGGACGCAGAGTGCATGAAAAGCAGCCACTGAATATTGTTGCGATATATTTGCGGCAGGAGTATTCCGAAAGTACGTGCATGTTCAGTTTGTGTTACATAAACAAGATCTGATGAAACGAACACAAATTAGGTGCTAATCCTCACTAACAACATAACTCAGAATGGACAATCTAAAGAGAAAATTCACTGGCATTAATCTACAATGGCCTTAATTCGTGTGGTATACGGAACAATCGCAAATTCCTATTTAATGAATCTTGACTATTAAGTGGAAGAATTTCACTTGCATGAGCATGGTCTTAATTTGTGATTTAGTGTTCAGCACCCATGTGGATACATAATAACCCGCCGTAGCCGTGTAAAAATGAGAATTCAGAGTTGCCCATCGATTATTTCGTTTTCAAGCACATTTCACATTTGCGCGTTAACTTTATAGCAAATTCTCCACAGATTTCGAATTCGCACTCAACGAGGATTTAATTTCAACACAATTTGATTCAATCAGCGAAGGCAGCGTTACTTAAAGTAACATTTTCTGATCATTCAAATGCAAATGAATGAACATTTTGGGGATTCGATTCAGGTCAGACGCCAGGCATATATAAATTACGACTGGTGTACATTGTATTGCAAATGCTCCGTAGTTCCGCTGGTGCGAGTACCACAAACGAAATGCGCTAACAAGAAAGGCACACAAGATGTGCGTAAGTACATGTCTAATCCAAAATCGGGGGCGAAAAGAATGAATTACATTAATAATGAATTATTTGCATTCGATACATTTAAGTCGAACAAAGCATGGTAGGCCATTATTTTACTGCGGATGCCAGCAACATTATCTCTAAACCCATTTAAGTTTCAGTTTTTGGCAAGTCAATGTTACATTGCAACTATCCGGCAAAAGCAGAATGTTTTGATAAATCCAATGCCAGAAGGCATCATCACCTTTAGAGATGAAAACATTGTAGGTATTCAGCTCACGGAATTCAATCAAATTGATTTCTAATTAACTGAAGACGTTGACATTTTAACTCATTTTCCCCGTAGAACTCAATAAACATGGGTTTTGATGAAATTTAGCTTATCTTTGGCATGCAAAGCATGCACTCGCCTGCATGCATTCATATGTTGAATATGCTTAGGGACAAAGATAAACTGCAGCACGTATCTCATAAAGCAATTTCATTAGGAAAGCCTAGATGATCGTTTAAATTACGAGTTAAAAGAAAAACAAACCATTTATTAGAAAATCGATTAAATTCATGAGCAGAATGTCAATTTCATGCTCGGATATTTGATTTATATACAAACGTCGCTATTTACGAAATCCCATGCAAATAAGAACATGTTCAATATGCAGTGAAATCCTGGTTTAATTTCGGTTCTATTTACCGATCTTTCGAAATATTGCCGTTAGCCTCGAGAGCTCCAAAATGTACTTAATATTAATTAATGCAGTCTCGATACTGTCTAGATGCAATGACTGTGACACATGTTAATCCTGGTATCGATCTCAAATTACTACTCTAACCAATTCGGTACAACTTTATTGGCTCAAATCGCCAGACTGATTACTATTGTTAATTTTCGCTTTCTAGCAAGACTATTATTAATGGTCAGCTGCTATTGAAAGCCCATCATTTACTGAGTTACAAAATACAGCATTTATTTTCTTTATCGGCCGATGGAATGGCCAATTTTACTGATATGGAGACAGTAGTTCAAAGTCCTTAACAAGGATATCCCAGTAATCACTACATCATTAATGCCTGACCCGGTGTTGCTATTTTTAGAATCAACGAAGTAAACACTACATGAAATGCAAATCAAAGCGTGTAAACCACTGACACGACGTCACTTTAGTATCTTGGGCCATGACTTGTAAACGTGGACTTTGTTTGCTTTAACAATATTGCTGATAAACGAGTGCTGTTTAAAGCAGAAAAGGTAATCCATTTAAGAACATTAGTGAATCGTGATCGTTCGATTAGCCACACACAACATTTGAATAAATGTCACATTAAAAAGGTTACGATTAGGCTCGCCATTATAAGATCAGCAAAAGAGCTGAAATGCTAATCAATTGACCCTCAATTCCACATTTAATTGAGCCTACTATGCGATAAGTTTTATTACCGTTATATCAGATTACTACGACACTGTGTTTGTGTCATCATTTGCAGTTTTCTGCGATACGCCAGTCGCGTTCAAGTTAGATAAGGGATTTGCAATTCCTAAAGTTATGTCTGGGTTACTGCCAACTCATGAAGTCAAACGCCAGCCTATCGGGCAACATTTAAACGCGTTAAACGAGAACATGGTATGCAATTGTACCATAGCACCCTAGTGGGCTATTAAAGCAAATGAATGTGCACGATGTACTTTAAACGGCTTTTATTTATGGAATGATGGAGACGATATCCAATGGTGAAAGGGTACATCAGTCAATGGCACAATAAAATGCACTGGTAGATTGAAACACTATCTCCAAATGGATAAAAACAGCCAAAATGCGAACAAATGTCGAAACTGTTTACTTAGGCCCACTAGTTTTACACATTTTTGTAATGGAACCTTCAGAACCTTCCCTTCTTCACTATTAGGTGCAATGGATCTAACGTGCACCGACTAAGAACGTTTTTTCTCATATCAAATTTCGATAACTATACCAAGAAAAATGTCTTCTCCAAACGTGCACCCTCGCTAAAGAATTGGAAAAGGTACTGAGATTATGTAGGTAGGATGCAAACTAAAACACGAAGAGATTGAGGTGTATGTTGGATCTGGAGACGACATTTCAAAGATTGTCCAGACACAAGAAATATTCCATCAAGAAGTACGGGATGTAGAACATACATGTACATTCCAAGAGGCTACATTGCATTGAACGTAAGGGGTGGTCAAACACCATGAAGTTAGATTAAGTAAAGGTGTTTCAGTTTCATTGTACAGCACCCTATACCTCAAGTGTGTTGTTTAGTCGTGCAACAATGCCGTGCATGCATATTTACAAACATGTATGTGGCAGATGTATTCTTCAGACGAAATGTATGTACATCTAGTGAATGGACGGTTTTTAGAATAATTCGGAGACATGCAGACTGCCACAAAGCAGTTTCAATCCGATCCACGAAACCGAAAGCAGCATGCAGTAATTATTTTTTTACTAAAACAAAGTACCTTCGGAGTTAAGTGCGGGTCGTTAACATACGAGGAGTTATGCAATAAGTAAATGATGAAGATCCAGGCATCTAACGAGCGTTCACATCACCATGCATCGTACCCTTGCAGGAAATACCCTACTCCACTTCCCCACCATGCAGAGTTCGTAAAATGCCTTCTCAATTTCCTGAAAGTGATGTCCAAATGAGCTAGGAGTTTTGCAGCAGACATAATAGCTGCAGCTCACACCCATTAAATAATGCGAAAGCATACAAATACTTCGCAGCCCATAAAGGAGGAAAGCCTGGTGGAAGAACTGAAGGAAGCTTTAAAAGGCCACACGAATTAAAAGTAGAGGGGTTGCAGGACTAGCAGGCATAGCAAATAACTCCAAAGATGCAAAGATCAATTTCAAAGAGCCCGATAATCGTCTCCAGGAGTCATGGCAACAAGGAAAACTTTCGTGCCAGTTCATCCAAGATGGGTTCCTCTAGTCCCAACTTCGTTTCGAAATCTGTTCAACGAAGGTAAGCATTTTCCGTGTCAGAATTTCGTGTCAGAAGTACAGTATCTAGCCATAATCGTCCAGAAATTGGATCAAATGCGATGGCACAAACGTACACTAGAGCTCGGTGGTGAATCGGGGTATATGGTGATGCAGGGTACTACAGGGTGATCACAAAGTCCTTTCCAAGTTTAGCTAAACATTACGCCATTCTGATGAGGCAGTGATTTTCTCCGAACAGCTCATAGGCTGTCAGTGATTGCCTCCGTTCGGGGGCAAAATATCATAACATTTTTGGCTAGTTTTGGTTAGGTTAAATACAACACCAATTACAGCGGTTACAGCGCCGCCTGCTGGTCCTCACGTTGAACCAAATACTGGCACATGAAATAAAAACTAGTTCTTCCACCATTTTCCGAGCTTTGTTCCTTGTAAAGTATCAGTATGAGCGTTTGTAGTCGATTTTACCGATTCATAATGGGTCGCTCGAAAATTCAAACTGACAATCACCTCCGAAAGTTCTCATCATCAATCATCATCCGGATTATCCCGGTACCCAATGGAAGACAGCCGTGAGCCTTCTCTAAGACATCTACGGTTATACGCAGTTTGGCCTGGAGTGGAACTGATTTTCATTAAACATTTTAAAAATCCTATCGACAATGGATTCCCCCCAGCTCTTTCTCGAGCATTTGACTAAATTGTTATCAGACTTTTTTTCCGGAAATGCAAATGGAAGTTCAATGCGAAAGTCGGTCTTTTCCGTTACTCGATCAGCGAGGGGAAGTACACTAATGACAGTACAGTGTTTTTGGACGCCCTCGCAACACAAGAGCGACGATGGTACGGCGTCATCGTTCCAAGAAACATTCAGTTTGTCCTCGTGAAACGTTGGCCGCATTTCCGTTGCATGCAATTACGTTGATTTATACAAGTCCTGAACGAACGAGGCAATCGTTAATCTCGAAAGCACCGCACAAAAGATCCTCTTAAAAGGGTCGCGGGTCATTAAGGAATGCTACTGCTCAGTAATGATGTTTTGCATGAGAAGGTCAGGCGTTCGATTATCCTTACACTAAGTGTAAGTATCATTAAGCAAGTGAAATTAGCAAAAATGAGCTGGACGACGATATGCCAGGCATTCTAAAATGATACAGCACTTTCATACAATGCAGTTCGGAAGAAAATAACGCTGATTTTACAGCGGGATGACAGCGATCAATGAGGCGATGAAGCCCCTTTTGCAGTGATGTTCATATGCAGTACTAAATTTGCCGCATCACCCAATATCACAAACTTCCTAGTTGTGATTCAATTTGAAATAGGCTAACGTGTAATCACTACGTTAACATGCAGTCGTTTAAGTGCAATTTGCGCTATTGCATTCTGGGATATGGCAGATCCAGCAGGGCCCTTTCCATAAGGTCGAAGGTCCTAAAGGTTCTCGCATGCCAGGTATACTGTATGTGGTACCTACATGTACCTGGTATCTTTAATTGCCTTTATGATACTTGATTAGGGATTCGCCATGGAGGTGGTTTCATTCAAGGCACCCCATACCAAGAAAGTCAAAGCTGATGCAACTATGTAAACAGTTTAAACAGGCATAATGTGAGAAGGGTACAAGACGTCCTGTTTCCTAATAGAGCACTACAAATGCATTGGGCAAATGTGCTGTGCCTGCATGCTTTTAGCAAGCATACTATGACCGTACCACAAGATTGTGATGCAGAGGATTCTGGGTGTATTGCAGTATGTCACTATACCAGGACTTGAAATCATGTGTAAGGGTCGCTTAAGCGAATTAAATTTTAAGTTTTCACGTAAACGTACAGTACATGCTGTGAGATGTTGTGAGCAAGAAGCTGGTTTAAATTATGATCTAATGCGTATAATGTTCTTACATTTTCAAATCAGCTGTTAAAACTGCTAACTTTTACGTCAACTCCTTTTCGTAAGTAAAATATCGCTTTTGGGTCCAGACTGGGGACGAGTCTCCCACATCCATGATTTGTTGTCAGCGAAATATTTTGAATGCTTCTAGGCCAAGCCTCCTACATACCAAGAGCAATGTATTACAACACGCCATAAGCATACTCCCTATATGCATAATAGTGCGCATGTATGAGATTTCATATTTTACTGATAACGAGTGACATCGGAGGGCCATAAACGCATATTTTGGAGCCCAGTACTGGTACACGAGCCAAAATCTAATGTACGATGGCTGGGTGTTATCGTGTTGAATAGCGGTACAGGATATTAAAACGATATGCAGTTGACAGTTATGTATCGCGCACTGCATGGGCTACTCCTTGAACGGCGCTATGCATTGGCGAACATGAAGCAGGAAATGGAAGTTTGCTTAAGATCGCATAATCATATTTTAGCTGCGAACATTCTGAAATTGCATCATATATTTGCACCAGGCGCCACCATCGTGCAAACGTTGGAATTTCGGCCACTTTACGTCACTGCCAAAAGAGGTGCCAAACGTGCTACGCGAGCTAAGCCTAACTAAGAAACAATAAAGGCAGATTCGAGTACATTTTACACCTTGGAAGGCCGACCCTATCTAAGCATCCTTTAAATTATCTTTGTTTTCCGTAGCGCAATCTCGGCCAGGGCAATAACAATAAATCAATAAAGGCTATAAACTCGAGATGCGATTTGGCCGTAATACACATTGGAAAGCCGAGGGTCTGGAAAAATTTAAGGAACTTTATAGTGGACTTAGATGATGTCCACTTCTTCCTAAAGGACTTAGCTGACCAGATCCGGTCTCCCGCTGCCACGTTTGCGGACTAGCGGGGTTTAATCCTCCCGTTGGAAATTGGATTGCCGGGCTTAGGGAGGTTAAATCGCTTTTTGGGGTTTTGTGTATAAACGCTGAACAAAGAAAGGCTGGGGAATAATTTGGATTCACGTATTCGACATAAAACACGAACGCGGAGACGTTCAAACTGTAAATGGCGTTTAGCTTATGCCTCATGGCACTAAAATCTCGGTCTTGAGTTGTTCGTTTAAACTGTTTCGACGAAGTTAAAATAAGTACTGACAATATATAAACGCAGTTCAGATTAAAAAAACTTGGACGGCAAGAAATTAAACCAGAAATCAATTGGATATACCATACATGTACAGAACATGCACAAACTATGTATATGTCAACTCTGCATATCTAGCATGCAAAAATGACACCTTTCATATTCGTCTCAATTGATCCTTTTTATGTTTTTGTGTTTATTGAAACCTGATCTAACTTAAAACTACGAGTTGATATAAAATGTAATTTCTTTATTCGGCTGCCCCAACAGAGGGGCAATCACTGCCAGCCTGAAAGCCATTAGGGGATGCATCCCCATATGACAAAATGTGTTTTATGAACATCAATTTTTTTAATGTCTATTGAAAATCCTATAAATGAGACTCGAGACCAACACGGCCATCTGCATTAACAAATATTTGGTAAATAAACATTGGTCCTAGATCGACCTCAAGCACCGTTCTTCAGGTCAGAAAGCAACGTACGAAAATCTCAAAACTTCGAACAGTTGTATCAAATTCCGAGTAACCTAATTATTAGAAAGGTGTCCCCGGAATGCAAGCGGGGTTTGCCAACGAACCACTCAACTGAGTTATGAACCCCCGTCGGGTGCCAAACAACGCTAACACAATGGGCCAGCGAGAAAAATACTGCTGTTTTCATTGAAAGTAAAAAGTCAAACTGTAAGATTACTGCCCTCTTAACTACCCAACTGCCCAACACAAAGCGGAGTTGAAAACATCGCATTCCTGATAAAAGGCGAGGATGCTACCAAGTTGCTACGAAGAGGAAGAAGAAGAAGAAGAAAGAAAGAAAGAAAAGGAGAAAAAAGATTGTCTAGATTCAGATGACAAGACCTATAGGCTATCGGTAAACAAAAGAGACGAACTGATGAGATGACACCAGCCGTCCTGGCTTCGTTTTCAATTACAAACTGCCTATAGGGGTTTTCCGGTGTTTGGATATCCCAATTCCCCAGCTATGTCTCCTACTGGTTCTACATCATTGCTTATACGGGTGACGATTATTAAGCCTATACACCCTCACGAATACTTTCATCACCATCACATCCATTTTACCAAACATCTAATCGTTAGAAAACAGGGAAATCGCCCTACAAATTAAACCATGTTGGGATAGTATCGTTTATCCTTAACAAGTACGCTCGTAGTGCACGTCCACCACATACATCACAACTTCTGAAGAATTGAAGGTTACCAATGGAGTAGTTGCATATTTATAATACAGGGTGGAGCAGAAGCAATTTTAACTGAAAACAATAATTTCAAATTGGCACTGCCCCGACATCTCAGAAAGTAATCAGCCAAAACACATACCGATGAGTGGATGGGCTCCTAGCATTTGGTTTATGGTGTAAAAGTTCTTCATTAATACCTAACGTCTTTACCGTTAAGTCCTAATGTTTCGGAAAATACATTAGGTCGGTTACAGCAACGCCGTATCAAGGTGGTAAACACTGTTTTCATTAGGAATGTTTAATTATTCATTAAACGATGTGTAACATAGAGATGATTTGGCGACAATTAAATTTTTACGCTACAAATCCTTAATTAGTTCAAAATAGTAGAGCCCCGATACCATACAAACTATATTATTCTCTATATACATGTACATCGGTGCATGTTTTGGCTGCCCATCATATATTGTGTAGAAGCAACGCTAAATTTAATTCGCTGAATTTTCAGCCCACATTGTATACACAGAAAGAAATCGAATACGGATGACAATGCAAGAGCAAATCGAAAGACATCTGATGCAGTTCCAATATGATTCTGTTTTCATAACTTGACATCCAGATCATTTACCTTATAATTCTAATACATAATATACAGTACATGTACTATGAGTAAGCATGGATGGTATCAAATATACTATACACCGTAGCTATTTAATCACGGCCATCCATGAAATCATATTCCACTGCTCACTGAAACTACTCGTATTATTTTGTATAATTATTATAAAATGTAATACCAATTTAACCCTGAAAAAAGACAAATTTGTAGGGGGAAAATACGTTTTTGAAAATACATATACATGTAAATTCCCAAACATCAACAGAAAAAAAATATTATTCATCAACTTTACAGTAATTGTAGACAGTCAGTAAGCAATAATAAATTCTCGTTAGAAGGTAAAGCTGCCCTACTGTAATACGCAAATTTTGTCGTATAATACGAAAGGAAAATACATGTATGATGCTAAGCGCCAAAAGTAGTTTTGCAGCTCTGAAGGTGTAACCGCGCTATTGCAATATCCCTGTCATATCGCAACAAAAGTTACTATCGTAAATAAGATTATTTCTAAGCTTATCTTCATCGTTCTTGTGGGTATTGCGTTAGGAGAACGAAAACCGACAAGAAAACGCCAATCAAACGACAAGTGAAAGCTGTATTGCATTAGCCTTTCGCAGACAGGCCTAATCTCTATCCCGAGCCCAAGAATGAAAAAAAGGAAATTGAAAATTCATTTCAACTGTCATAATAAATTATTTGTACGGCTGTAAACTAAGCAGAACGAATATCTCCCATAAACCAGGCCCGAAACGCGCGTATCGAGTATAACAATGGCATATGGGGTAACCGTGGTCTAAGTAGGCTTTCCAGAATGATGTGGAAAGACTAAAGGATTATGAGAAAAAAGCTTTCGAAAACCATAAGAAAAAAAATATCCTCGCTCATATCGCGACTAAGCAGCAGAAAAGTTGAAGAAGAATTTAATGTAGAAAATGCTGGCTGCTGCATTTAAGAATTTAATTTACGAGCTCTCGGCGGCAATTTTTTAACATTAGCTAAATAAACTCGAACATAATTTCACATTACTTTCGTATATTCGAAAGATAATGTCGTTTGCAACACAATTTCAAAGTGCACTTACAAGCGGCAGCATTTCTGAGAAAGACAGATGGGGAGACGAAGCGCTTCTTTCACATATTTTCTAAGCTTTTTGTTCTTAATCCGCATCTACACAGCTAGATTTTTTTCTTAAAAATTTCAGCTTTCCAAAGAGGCGTTTCCTTTATGCTCAGAAAAACACATTAAAAACAAAATATGAGTTAATATTAGCTTGTCATTGCAGCCGTACTTGCAGCCAAAAAAGTATTTTTAAATCGAAATTGAATAAAGTGGATTAAGCTGAACTATTCTGGGAAAATAGGTAGCAAAGAAGTTATTGTTCTTGGGCTCTAGTAAATATTTACTTTGTTTTAAAAATTAATTAAAATATCAAGTATTATTTCAACAGATGAGATATATTCTCGTAGCTAGTTTCTTTTTACGACAACAACTGGTTAAGTGCTCACTTTGGATTTGAATTTTATCAAATATAGATTATTCCCAAAACCAATTTTACACATTGGCCCATTTCATGTAACGAATTTAAGAGCCATCGATGCCATGATAGAATTGGTAATCTGACAGCTGGCATAAGAACTTAAGTTTTATTCTATCGAGCAATGCATATAATCCTGGGTTATGAAATGAAAATTCGTCAATATGTACATGACTGGATGGATATTCTCAAGATTAGCTATAGAGCGTCGATAACATTACCCCGACGTTTACCCAAATACATGAGCGCAATAAATAAATACGTCAAGTCCACAGAGAGAGGTTGTTTGCTCGGCACTAGAGATATCCAAAGACAGATTTCAAGTTGAAAACGATTCTAGCTTTTAATATTGCTCGGCCACACGGATATTGAAGGAGCCAAAAATGGAAATCAATCAGAAAGGAGATAGGAACGAGCTTAAAGATTACCAGAAATTACGCCGAAAGTTTGCTGTAGTTCGTCCAACTTATCGTGGTTTTGAAACTAACTGAAATTGTGGATTTCCTTCACGATGACATGAACGCATTTATGCACGATTGCTTGGCAGGCCCAATGTGATTGAAGCAGATTCAATAAGAACTGCATATAACGTAGAAAACCGGAAATCCAATTCAATCGGACAAGAAAGGACTCTCGAAACTGAAGACCAATATTCGTCCATTGGATCAATAAAATTTAATTCACTTTCTGTCTCGCATCAGTTTTCCATTGGCAAAAAATAATTAAACAGTCGAGCAGGCAGTATGACGATTGAGTTTGAAACGCAGTTTTGCAATTAGTCATGTTGTACATGCGCACAGACCTAGATTTTAATGTCAAACTGAGTTATAAATGAATTTCTTTCGTTTAATTTCGAGCCCTTGCAACATGCTTCATTGCATCAGTCTTTCAAAAGCACAATTGGTTTCTTTCCATCTTTTTTTTTTTGCCGGGTACATTGTCAAATAGCAAATTCTCGAATTAAAGAGGATCCATTCACGTGATGCTGGAGCATAAACCCTGGTGAAAATCCAACAAACCCAATCAATTCGCCGAGCATTGTAAACGCCCTTATGTTACTCGATGTCCTGCTGAGAGTCGTACAATTGACAATGTTTGCCTAAAATCAACCACTTGCAGCTTCAATTCCATTTCCACAATAAGACGGCCGTCATTCTCTGCCATGCCGCAGTCATTTCAATCTTAAATCATCACTTTTAAACGATTTGAGGTCAGAAGCAGACCTCCTCATCATCCTATCTAAACAAGAAGCACTCAAACTCTTCGAGAGCGAAAACATGTAGTAAAGTTTGGCAACCTTCTTCGGTTCGACACACGTGCTACATAGGAGATACAATGTAAAACCACTAGCAGTAAGGGGTTAAAACAGCTTTACGAGCTAGCATCGTAAATTTTGAAATCTCGGTTGGCGAAAGCACGCCATGGAGGAAACTGGAAGAGATAACTTGCCATAAATCACAAATTATGACGTCAAATTTATGGTTGCTTACATTCAATGACCAGCTATTTACAAAATACGAGTTCGTGCTTGACCATATTTTTCAGACTTCAAAATGACCTATGGCTATTCGTAAAGTTGGATGTTATTGTTAAAAATACATGTACTCGAGCTGGACAAAGGACGAGATTCCTGACTCCATGCAATTTTTCGTTCTTTATAAAAAGATCCGGAAGGCAAGAAAATACATCGTCCAGTTAATTGCATTCGTGCGGGCTCGCGTGCGAAAAGATAAAACTGATAAATGTAAACCAAGTTCCACTCTCTAGTTAATCTCCCGGAATTTACTTCTTAGTTTTTTTTTTCGACTTCGTCCATTTCAGTTTCTCTTACCGTCCATCCAACTCCAGCAATGACAATTGCGATGAGAAAGGCCGTAAACGGCGCCGGCTATTGGCTAATTTCGGTATAAAGTAAATCGAACGGAATTCGTCTTGCTGATCGATAAACGGAAAATGAGTTCAATTAGTGAAGTCTTTCCGAGCGTGTAAAGGGTTATCACTGGCAAAAACAACTGTCCCTAACGGTCCAAGGAATTATCTATCGATTTCTAGCCTTAGATAAGAGAGAAAGTTGGAGGAACGATCGAAGGGATTAAAACTAATAGCAACTTCTTGAAACTTCTGTTAGGAGAACACAGCTGATGGTAAATGGGGGAAAACAAGATTACGCATGCTTTTGTAACGAGTCATACCAGCCGTATATTTTATACATACAATGAAATGGCCGGACATGGTCGTATGTGCGATTTTAATGTATGGTTTGTTGCCATGAGTTTATTTATCGCACTTCCTGACTTAGGGAAATCTAGGGCCTGGTGGCAATTTCAAAACCATAGGCCTCCTGCTTCCTTTTTCTGCACATAGTGTAGATATTGTCACAGCGACAACATTGTCCAGCATGTAAGTTATATGCTACAATGCGTGCATTTGCCCCCCAAAGAATGCTCGATACTCGTGCTCTCATATTATAATAGGTTTTTTTCATAAAAATCGTATAATTCTTTAAAAAAAATAAGAAACTCAGGAAAACATTTTTACTACATTCCAATTTCCTGTAACATGGCAGATGCACAAGGACTTATTCGCAGAGAAAATGCATTTATCACGTACAAATAAATGTGGCGCATGTGCAAAAGCATGCAAATTTAATCCGAATTACTGCCAAATGCATTTCGCACTTGGTTCAGTGGACCCCTTTTATGGCGTAATTAAATCTAAGGGAACGCCACTTATTACAACGAATTCCACAATGGTACGAACTTAGAATGCAATTAATTGGGGCTACAATTTCCGCGTAATGTATCCATCACTATCCCCCGCAGGTGGTTGCGAGAGCAATACCTAATACTATTAAAAGTATAATTACGATCATAACGTTGGAAGAATTGAAATTGGAAAAAGTCGTAAAAAGAAAAAGCGTGTTGTACGGTTTGCTAAAAAAACGAAACTACGACGCAAATTTATTCCTCGAAGCGACACTAGAGCAGATAATTTTTAATGGTCGAATTCGGGCTGCTTATAATTTCAAATAATTTCAGCGTGTCATGGGCAACATTACGCGCGTTTTATCAGCGTGTTGCGATCTAAATTAAGGATTAAAACTATGTACTTCGCCTGCATTCTGTCCCTAGAGTTTTAAAAACACCAACCACGTGCACCGCTTTTGGGAATGTCTTTTCATTTCACAATTTCATTTTTCATGGCAATTCGCACTGTTCGCATGTTGTCTAACCGTGTTGTTACAGCATCGTCGACTGTGAATTAAACAGTCATTTCAACGCAGTGTTTGCAGTATGCACGATTAGCGTTCAAACAACGCAGGAACGATATGTGAACCTTGACGTAACCAAATATAAACAGACCATGTTGACTTTACTAGCCAATAGACCCAACAATGTGTGTCCTCATCATCATCAACGAAACAAAACCTGAATCGGGTATCGTATAGGCAGCTACTGTTTCACTATTACAAGTTGTACATTAAACAACCATGTAAACAAATGTTTGGTAAGTGCGTCAGTTACCTGGCAAGGATAACATGTATTGGAACTTCTGAAATTGCATTGTAGTAGATGTAGTTAAAGTAACATTTACCAACCAATATCTAGTAAAAAGTCCAATAGCCATTAGATATCTTTTTCATTCATGTTTGGCGCATGTTCGCATGATCTTTTAAGAACAAGAATACACTTGATACCCAAAACTTTCCTTTTGTACATCAAATATAGTTCAAAATGATTGGAGTGAATTTTGTTTTACAAAATTAGAAAGGGTTGGAGTTAAGGATTTTTTAAAGACTCAATAGATTGTAAGAGTGAAGGGTCTTTAAAATCCAACAACAAAATGTGGGATCACCCTGCATAAAAGTACTAAATACAATTTCTCCTTTCTTGATCAACATATTAAAATACTTTTTTGTAAACATTAACAGAGACTTGCGTTTCATGGAATGTGGTCTTTGACAACTTATGGAAATGTATATGATATTAATAAAAACGATACATGTAATTTTATGTTTGACCTTTTATTTTGCTTTATGGGCAATAGATGGCAGCACCTGCCGTCTGAATAGGAATATAAGAGATTTACTGTCGTTGGCAAAATAAAGAATATCTGGAAAAATTCAAAAAACGAAATATCTTTTCATTTTATATAGCATAGGAACTTACTATCAATATAAACTTTGAATTAAAACATTTACTTTCATTTGAAATTATCATATTTGTCCAAAATTATCAAAATTCAATTGCAAAAATCACCTTCAATGGGTTTCAAGATGCATGCTTAAAGACGCCAAGAACCTTGGTAACTCCACTGAAAAGGTGTAGAGTGGTATACGTTCGTAGATGGCTCCAGACATTGGTAATGGATGGTGGTTAGTCAGAGATCACCATGGAAACGACCTTCCCAAGAGACAAACTAGTTTATCATCAAAGTTACCAACGACTCCTGCAGACATATACATGTAACTCCACCTCCAGTTTGCAGCCTATTGCAAACCATGGCAGCGACTTTTTGGCAAAGTAGTTCGGAGTTTTAATTTTCAGTGAAGATAGAGTTCACGTGACCATTCGCAGAGTAACCAACAGTGTTTGCAACTTCCGTTTTAGCCAGGTAATTTGGAAAAAGGCCACTGGGAAAAACGGTGGCCGTTTGCTAGCACAGCACGATGCTAATACCGAAATTCCCTTAAGTGCACCCATCTGGTGTAATTTCGCCGGAACACGCAACTTCAATTGCACACAGTTCATAAAATTCCAAACAATTTTCGCATAAAAAGATAATAATACACGCTAGAGCAGAACGGCAATGCGTCCAGGATTATAAAGGAATGGCCATTTTGACAAAACTGCGTTAAAACTGGGTCAATTTCAGCGGACATGAGCTGACTGGCTGGCACTTGTGGAGATTTCGAAAAGCTAGCAAGATGGGTCGCAGCTGAACCCAACTGTGACCACTCATAATTAAGTTAAGAGTGGCGCTGAAGAACGCCTTCCAGCCTCACTAATCTTTAGGCTAAGTAGCGCTAAACAGCTGGATCAACCGGCCCTTATTGGTATACTGAAATTGCCACACTTCCCCAGGTTTATCGCCACTTACATCCTACATTTTAAGGTAAATTAGTATATTAAAAATGCAATTCGGCAATGATGCTGTGCCGGAAACCGCCATAGAAATTGACTATAGAGATTCCGAGCCATAACATTCTGAAGTGCTCGCGTGTATTTTACCATGCCAGGAATGGTTATCGACCCCATTCCATTCCAACTTTCCATCCCAACTTCATAAAAATAGTGTTTCCATGTGATAATAAGTTTTAATGGTGACTAATGGCGCTAATTGATAGCATTTACATGTATTACCAACTACATTTTAGTTCGTGGATAAAACGAACGGTTGTGTTGAAACAAAATGAACTGCGTGACGAGAAACTATTTGCTTTTAGTAGAAGAGCCAAGCTTCTTCAATCTATGGAAACTGGCTATTCAATTGTTAAATTGAATATCTTGAAGCTTAAGGCTGTATTCTGAACGAGAACTCAACGTTTGATAAGACCAATTGTCGAGATCCGAATCTGACCAAAATTCAAATGCCCTGAACATAAAATTCACTGAGATTTTCAGGTTTCCCAGGCTGGTAGTCACCATGATGTGACTAACGTCATCTGACAATGTCGACGCCAAATCTGCTCGATAAACACGAAATAAAAAGTTGAGCGAAAAAATGACCACATCCAACAAGGGGACCGAGCCCCGAAATTCGTCACATGAAATTTACCCTAAAAGCACAAACAGCTCAAAGCACCGAAAATGCGGAAATGCATATACTGCCAACCGAACCGAGGATAAACCAGAGACGATTTCGCGTATGGAAGGAGAGCTCATCAAAACTGCTCGACTTAAAATCATCGACTGAATCAGCGCAAGGTGCCACATTCGAATCAGGGGGCATTTGCAGAGCATGTTTAATCCGCCGCACGTGGATTAATAAGACCGAGCGCACGGTTGAGCTATCAGGAAATTGCGAGGAAATTTCGTTTGGCACTTTCTGTCTGCGCGAGTGCTGAAAATGCCGAATGCGAGCGCCTATGCTAATTTACGAGAACCCCCCCGACGGTGAATAATTTCCAAACAAACAAGGGCTGCGAGCCAGCGGGCACCACCGACGCTAATTATGCTCATTACTAAGCTGTTTACCCCGCCATCATTTGTGGCTTGGCTCGGGAGCAGATTACGCATTTCCGATGGCGTCGGTGCCATTATACACGCTCACGACATTAACATATAAATGAAGGATTTCAATATGGAATATTTACTATTTCCTGTCACAAGTACCCCACCCACCATGCGCGCCCCTCCAACATTCCCATAGGCAATCAGTGCGAGTTAGTTGGATGCCTCGCCGATTCAATCGGGACATCAATCAGAAACACGTCCATGCCATATCTCCGAGAACAGTGTCAACTTCGAAAAGAAGTCAAAACTGACTATTCCACCGCAGCCTCCTATCCTATAGTCGTCAATTCAAGCAATTTCATGTTTGCGATTCGTCCATCCAGTAATATAATATCGAGCATGGCAGCCATTTTCCTCTTGCCGATGAAACTCCTGAAGCAGTACCTCGATAAGCCGAATCTCTCTGATTGGCTGTAAAAATGTTCGTTCTTTTTCCGAGACGACTATAGCATATACACATATCCAATAGAATAAAAAACGGTCCATGGCCCAACGTATGGGGGATACGTGCACCACTCAGGTGCAAAGGTTTTATCTAGGAGGATATGAATCTACCCAAAAACTTTAAACTGTGCTAGTTTGCTCGATGCTGTATCGAACGATGGCCTCGTTTTTCAGATAGTCGATGAAATTGTCAGAGGCAAAAACAGACACTTTTCCGAAACATTGATGCGTGACATTTTGCATAGCTTGATTCTATTGTCACGAGAACTATTGTGAGGGACAATTTCATACCGCCATCCTTTGGAATTCCTCGCACATTCCTTCGCGAGTTAAAGCCCCTGGACGTAGTCAACAAAATTGATAGAGCAGACTGCGGCGCCCTCTGTCATCTCCGAATGTTTTATTGAAAAAATCGTCCTAACGTGATGTCGACTTCCAGTGCAAGTTCTACGTTGGCGGTCGTCTCTCATTCTGCAAAAGTTCATTAACTCTTATTAGCACGCCCCTAGGGGGGGAGAACTTGCTCAAGCACACTTCCTCGGTGCAGCTAATTTTAAGCCCGTCTAATTGCCGTGCCTGGAACAGCTCGACTGAAATTCTCTAATTAGTTTGGAAAAAAAAACGACAATGAATAAAAACGTCAAGTGGCACACGAGAAAAGCTGAATGGCGATGCAACCACACATAGCACCGGTGCAATCAGTGATTGCCCCCCATCGCTCACCCTTGTACAGCGTGACTCAGAAATACATTTCCCCAAATATGGCAAACGTGATAATGGCAGGGCAGCAGCTGCTGAACGAGGTAGCCAGGGATACCACATGATTTGACCTGGACTGGTTAATCTATGAGCAATAGTTCAAATCTAGTCAAACAATTTGTTTGCTAGTTTAGTACAGTCAAACCTCGTTGTAACGAATTACTGTTATAACGAACAGTATTTCCAATCCCCGTCACAACCTATACAGAAATAATGTTAATTTCTACTGTTATAACAAATTAGATAAAAACGAATTATCGGTTATAAGGAACAGATTTTCGAGGTCCCGTGCACTAAAGTTACAGAACATCACTTGAAAAATACTAGCTAAACCAATTTATCAGCTCACAGAAGGTGCTGTCAAGATGTCATCGATCTCATCACAAACTTCCCGTTGCAAAACAGTCCCATTTGCACATGTATTTGCACAATCTTCAAAAACCATTATTTCAAACAACTTAAATTGTAGGTGTGCGGGGTAGTTAGGTGTCTGGATGAAATTTCGGCTTCCTTCTCATTCAGACTTTCTACACTTTTGGACACTTAGGACCAATGACATAAAATTGGACATAAAATTGAGCAAATTTTATGCGGGGGGAGGTAAACATTTCTAAACTTTGGACAATGCGTTAACTGACGAATGCATATTTCAATTCCTCCTAGAAGTGGACGCTGCGAAGTTCTCCTTTAAAAATCGACCGGCCTAGCAATGCCTTCCATCTCATGTCTGATGAACGGGAAAAAGCAGCGCGAGGTCGGGCGGTAAATTCAACGCATTGTTTCGAAGACAATACCTAAACAAACAGGAGTTTAGAAGTTCCCTCCTATTGTTTACGTTTTTCAACTAATAACTTTTCGTCCTACGATACGCAGAATAAAATCAAGGATCAATAAGTCGTTTGGCGAATCAATCCACGAGGAAGAGATCTCTGGTCCATGATGCGTGCACAGTGCAACAACATTCAATGAAAAACAGAAAAGGGTTGGTGTCCACATCCCCCTCCTCTACGACAAATGCCATTCTGCAACCGACATGTGACACGTCGCTTATGCAAGGCCAGTGACAACCCGCAGGATAGCATCACAAACAGCTGAAAATTCGTCCGACTGACTGCCTATCAACAGAGCAGGGCCCATGTTGACATTTACGTTGCCATACAGTTTGTCACAAATTTCTCTCGTAAGCCCCGCTGGATCCGAAGGTATATAAAAGCTTTGCAAGAAATTCGGAGCAGTTGCGTCTCACCGTGCGATGCTTGAGAAAAATTGCACCTGGATGGCGAGGGGAAAACAATCGGATTAGGCGATGCACTCGGCGAACACAAAAACAAATTCCGAGCAAAGTACCCGGAATATCCAGAAGGGTCCCCTTAACACCGCCTGCAAATGCTCAAAAATCTACATGGCGTAATCTGCAATTAACGCTGAGGTGTAAGGTGACATTCAAAAAAGAATCGATGGAAATTCCGACAGACAAGCGATTCCTAAAAGACATTCGAGGATTTTCGAAGATCTGTCTTGGATCTAATCACCTAGTACAGGTTCAACAGTTTAAATTTCGCACTGCTTCAATATTTTATAAGGTGACAGCCGAAATACCGATGTGTTGTACAGAGGTATTTCTAGCATTTACAGTAGTTTATGCTGCAAAAATTAAGTCATTTGATTAGGAGTTTTAAGGAGCTTTAATTTTCTTGGAAATTACATCAAGTGCGTCAGTTTCAGTAACGATGAATCAGGGTAGGGACGAGTTAATTTGCAACTTAATTAGACTCACGAGTTCAGATTATCAGATAGTTATATCGTACAGTGCACTGTAAACCGTAAAGGTACAAATGCAGTTTTTTGTGGGGTACAAATGTACATTTGCACCCCATGTATGATATATGTACCCAAAAAAGATGAAATGAGTTGAGTATTAGTACCTCAAGGTACAATGTGAACATGGGAACACATGTCAAGATAATACATGTACATGTACGTGCAATCCACATGTGTACCCATAGGGTGTGTATATAGTTTCAAAACATTTGTACCTTTAAAGTTCAACATTTGTACGTTATCTGTTTAGAGTGTGACCGTTTTTGGCAAAAATACATTAGCATTGCCAAATTTCAATAGAAGAATTGTTTCTGACCCACTCTGTGCAATTCGAAAAAGCAACATGTTTTCCCACAAATGAGCAAATAGTTTTTCAAACGCTACAATCTCACCTTCGTATAAGAAATATGGCTCAAATCAAGAACGACATCGATAAACATTATTGGCACGCATTATTATTGCAACTAAGCTATTTCGTTATATGGAAGACTTATGGAGTTTTCTTGTTTAAATGCAGACGTCATGTCAGCTGCAATTAATTGCCCAATTCTTATTTGAAGAATCACAGCAGGGCCCCAAACATATTGAATGACAACTGCTTTCGGTACATTTAATTTAGCAAACAAGTTAAACTTCAAATTATATCATTATTTCACGAACTACTCCATCATTGATAAACGTGTAATCCCAGCAGCACACCAACGTTAAAAATTCCCATGCAGATTAATTCCTTCAATTGTTCTTGTAGTAATGGACTACGCTAAAACTGGAAATCTGGCACAGAAAAAAATCCGCAAATAAACCAATATCTCTAAATTGCTAGGCAAATGCGCGAAAATGCATCTTATCGTTCAGAGATACATTTCACCCCTCGTCAAAGCCTGGCGAAAAAGGTAAAAAAGGCAGCTTCTGTGCGATATCTTCCTATTTGAAATGACAAGCAGCTAATCATGATTGGCATGCAGGGCTGTATCACTCTCCGGGAATATTCCCTCGCCTATTTCCTTTTAAAATCAAGCTCACCCAACAACGAAAGTGGGGTTGAGCCCGTGCACACATTGACAGTTCCCATTAAATGTTATCAAACATTAGACATCCGTAATGGAGGATGACACACGCGCGAAAAACGCATAAAGATATTCCCTATAAATATATCAACGCAGACAGTAAACCGTAAAAATAAACTCGATTTCAATAAGATGTCAAAAGGAATCTGACAAGAAACTCGTTTGGCATGCAGCGACGATGTTTTCTCGAGTAAAATTACCCCATTAAATAATTAACGTACTGACTAGCTCACTGAAACGTGTACCCTAAATTCCTTTTTCCGTTCTAGCTATATTAGGCGGACATGATTTGAGCAAAAAATGTTGGTTCTTAAATAATTTTATCAACGGTGCAAAGAAAGACGCTTGTGTCTTGTAGATTCGTCAGACACTATTAAAATTGGGCTTCTAATGGCTCGTAGGCTGGTAGTGATTGCTGGAAGTTAGGGGCAGTTAAATCAGAAATTACATTATTAGGTTAGTTTAGGTTTGGTTAGTTTATGTTAGGTTCATTGGGTTAATAAAGAGGTAAATATCGACAACAGGTACAAACATTCTTGTATGCAATATGCGAGCGATGTAATTGTACATCCAAATAGTTTTAGCAGATTGCGAAGATAGATACGTGCATATGTATCAAGGGTTAGCGTGCAGAAAAATAAATAAACAAGAATGGATGCCATGTCAAGCTGTCGAATTGAAATTTGACGTACAGCGAATACGCAGTCATTACTTCGAGAATAACAGTCGTGCAAAAACCAACATTTCCATAGTAATTATGGTAATGATACATTATCCTCATAATAACGGGCGCATTAATCAAGACCCAAATGGCGAAAAAACCAGCATAAATTGTTTTACGATTGTTTTCATTGTCGTAATTACCTCGTTCGATATGGGGCGCAATGTGGAGCTCATAACAGAAAACTGTTGGGTCAGGACTATGAAGAATTATTGCGCAGTTTTCCAACAGAAAAACTTGCCACATTCGCTTTATTTCGAAGGAAATTAGGCAACTCGTTAGACAAACACTGAAAGCGTGTAAAACTCGCCAATTAATTTCTTAGATTGGGTTTTTCCCACTCACAGCACGTATACCTTGCTAATATTTTTTACATTCTCGTGCATTCTCAGTCCGATTTTTCGTGCTCAAGACGTGCTCAAGACGTCAGAAAACGAAACACCGATCCGATCTCGTATTTGCTTTTGAATGTGGTAATCTCGTCGAAAAATAATTAAAACTTAGATAAGTGGAAAGATTATTTTATACGCCGTCTAATCCGCGGATGTTGTTTTATTCTCAAGAAGAGTGTGTTATTGCAGTGCATTAGGCATGCATTGTTTTACGAGCTGCAGGCCCCGATGCAAATGTGCCACTGCGATAACTAAAGGTGACATCGATAAAGTGCCGAGTAATTGTGGTAAAGCCGAGAGTATAAGAAAGGCATTAAAATTCCATCAGGAGCGTTCATTGTCTGCATCAGTTGGCGAACGGCGTCGCCATTAATATTCCATTATGGATATTTAAACGGCAGAGTGGGGCTACTTAATGACAAATAACGGTCGAACTAATCGCCCGGGCGCAACGAGGAGGGCCGCTTATCTCCGCTCAACAGGCCGCCATCAGCCGTTTCCTAGTCAAAGAGCCAGTCAAGCTGTTTATGAAACAAAAGCAATGTGCAAAAGCGAGATGCTTCGCCAAGTGCCCGACAAAACATTTGCTTCGTCGAGATGCACGCCTGGGAAATAAGCGTTGGCAGCATAAAAATGCCGTTTCAAACTTGTAGACAATTGAGCGTGGAAGATGACCCAAACATTTACACTGCACCGAGCACACTGCCGAATATTCAAACGTGACTTCAGAGACGGTCTTCTCTACTGTTGCATAGCATCAGCATTGCAGCATTAATCCAGCTGGATACAGCATACCAGACAAAAATATTTTTGGTTGCGATCGATCAAATTCAACGTCATGATTCTCTACATGTATAATAATAATAATAATAATAATAATAATAATAATAATAATAATAATGAGTTTATTCCATAAGGAAACGGAATGAAAGGGTTGATTGGAACACTTACAATCATCCTGTACAAAAATGAAAGGAGAAAAGACATAAAATAGGTTAAATTTGAAGTATTAGATTGCCTTGAGACGGTTTAGCATGTTTACATGCATGCTTTAATTGAGGTTTCAAAACCCAGAATAGCGATGATCAGGTGGTTGAAGGAGCTTATCTGCATCTGGTTTTGCATCAGGATTATTGCATGTTCAGTCTGTTTAAAAAGTTATATATTAATTGATTTGCAGCGACTTTGAACTTGTTAGGTTTGGGGTATTTGATTGACTCCAATATGCATGCCGAATACCAAATCAAGTCTTCTTAAGCCAGTAAAAATAACAGCAGGTCTATGTGCAAGACCTGCTTAGCAAGGTTGCGATCTATCAAATTCAGCGTCATGATTCTCAACATGTATGTTTACATGCAAGCTTTAATTGAGTCTTTAAACTGAGGTTTCAAGACCCAGAATAGCGCTGATCAGGTGGTTGAAGGAGTTTATCTGCATCAGATTTTGCATCAGGATTCAGCACAATCATAAAACTTGCATTTGCAGCGACTTTGAACTTGTTACGATTGGGTGTTTTGCATGACTCCAATATCCATGCCGAGAACCAAATCAAGTCTTGTTAAGTCAGATAAAGTTACAGCAGGTCTACCTGCTTAGCTTAAGGTATCAAAGTTTGCACTGTAAACAGTGAGTAAATCACGCTCAAATTCCACGTGCACGTGTTTTTAGTATAACAATTCTGAAATTCCTGATAATATAACAAGGTTATCAGATTGTGGGTGTCAGATGTTTCCAAAATGAAAGTACAATAATTGTCGGGGTGATAGTTATTATCAGTTAAATAGCTTTATCCCTAAGTTGCCTGCGTCTGATAGATATACTGTCTGTGATCGGTTTTCACCAACAAGTGTCACACAAAAATCTGCGCAAGTTTCACGCATGAAAACGTCGCGATATGCAATCTAGGTGACGTTTTTACAGCCAGCCATTTAAGAAGAACGTTTTTTATAAACCTTGTTTCCAGACGTTTACTTGTGTACCTAAGCAGATTCATCTGCGGTTTCCTTTTTTGTGAAGCAGATTCCCGTTTGACTATTGCGGATTGTCATCCTCAATGTGGAGTCTGTTGTTTTTCAAGAGAAATAAACTTTGCAAAACAAAAGGGTTCTAGGGGAAAACAAATTGAAAGAGTTGAAAACTTGACAACCATACGAACTTACTTTTGGAATTTTCAAATATGCTTTCAAGTAGCCCGACTATTAAATTGAATGTAATACGTGGAAGAGATCTTCGAATGAGGCAAATATTTCTTGGCATAAATCAATATTGAAGCAATTTAACGAAATAATAGGCCGTATGCACTTATTTATCCCGAAATAAGTGTTTCCCTGAATCAATGATAAAGGCAATGATCGAAGCACGTCAATATTTACATGCATCGAGTATGAGAATTATCCAAGGTTTCGAAATTATTTTTTATTAGTAAAATGTGATGCAGCAATGAGACATTTCAGATGTATTAAAAAAGCACAACACGGCTTCTAAGTATTGAAAGAACTACAAGACCTCTTTCTTTCCATCAACTGAGAATACAAAAAGATGTAAGAACGCATGCAAATCCAGCTTCTGAGAGCAATAATTTTATGCAAAATACAATTTTGGGGAATGTTTCTCTCGGCTTAATGCCTCGTTTGTGCATTTCGTACTAGCACTTACATTGAGAAGTCGATTTGCAACTCGCGTAAATCTCATGCACGAGTTTTCTTATTCGTTCTCTTACAAATAAGCCGACAAGGGGTAGTCGACATTGCCCCGTTTGTTTTCTTGATGACAGCTTATATTGCTTTTTATGGTGCTCATACAATGCTGATGTTATTTTCATGTAGTATACCAAACATAACAAATTTCTAGCATTGATGCGAGAAGTCTTGCGCCCCTTGCTTCTGTGAGCAAATATAAAGGCCATTGTGTGTGAAATATACAAGGCATCGCCAATAGATAAAATCCGAAAATACCCACTACAACTTCCCTTCGCCTTTTCTTATATAATAGACCCCAGTTTACATGAACTCTTTAATTCTTTCATGTGGCTAAAGCTTTTCATTCATGACGATACGAATGTGATCAACAGAAGTCGCTATATAGATATTGGGAACTAAATTTTTACAGAAAGCAGTACATGTATTTTCATAGGTCACACAACTATCAAAATACAAATGTTCTAACCAACCCTGACAAACATAACCTCGCATAAGTAAAATGTGCTCGAATGCCACTTTAAATTTAGAAACAGCTATGGTGTTGTAATTTATCGCGTGATATAAGAGCCAAAATGTAATAAGATAAATTAAACAAACAATCCACACAATAAGCACGATAAACATGCTTAGTGTTATTGCTAAGCGCTAAACAGTGTGGCCATTAATATCCTTTTTCTTATAATTGAAGCTGACGTTGTGGTAATTTACACCAGTGCTTGATGTCTGTAATTGAATTGGCTTCTCGAGATGCGTACATAATTAGCATAGACGCTGGGGAACAAGACGTCCCCCAGAAAAACTGTTAATTAAAATTGTAATGTTGATATTAGCAAGTCGGCCAATAAATTGTGAAAGTTTCGAGGAAAATAAGTCACAATACAAACACATTATTTTCAGAAATGGACAGAATGCTTTAAATTACGTCAGGATTGGAGAAACGTTACAGTAAGCTGATGGTCAATAATTATTTCGCCTATATCCATATACCATGTGCGAAAAGACCCTAAATTACAGAGCATACAAATTACCAAATCAAAAGGCAGTTGAAGTCAGCGTGCAAGCCGTAATTCAGTTTTATAACGTCGAAAGAGTACGCGTGGCATACTCCTTTTGGCTTACATCGTCATTAATTAATCCGGACTTTAAACGCAATGGTTGGTCAAGCCATAAAGCAAGCTGTAGAACGAGGTCGACGTATGCTTTTTAGTGCAATTTAATGCGAGTCATGAATAATTGTAGCGCACCCGTATAAAACTTGTCAGAAATTCCACAAGTTATGTCCATATCTAAAGCGTGGACCTGTGATCTCACTGGAAAGTAGGAATGCAGGTTTCACATATATTTCTACAGAGAATCTACTCCATTGGGGATATGTCTACATGTATATCGAATACCATATCACGTACTGCATTCAAATTCATTGTATGAGGTAGCCAAAGATTAAGCAAACTTTAAACCGAAGCGTACCAACTTTTTGTAATCACATCTTATTTATCTTCGTAATACCCAAAACAGATTAGGTAAAATTGTGCAGTCTGTTTGCGTATTAGAAGAGAGGCATATTTCTCTTAAAATTCGGTTCAAGTTAACGTGTATCATATTGATGAAAGAAGTTGAATACACATCAGCGCTTCGCATGGCGCTGAAGACGAAAATCATGGACTGTGCACATACTAAGTACACAAGACTGGTTATATTGCAAAGAGATTTAGGGGCGGTCTATATAGAACATCGTATGTATATTCAATTTAAGTGTAAACATATTTCTTCGTGATTCAATGTTGCGCATATCTCGTTAAGCCTACAGGTCGAATGTTAGGAGTCTCCTTGCTCAGTTTTTGTGGTGATGAATAAATTGAATATTTTGACAAAGCGCTTAACGATTTCCGCCGAACTATATACCAGAACAGTCAAAACAGTGAAAATTGTCGCCGTTTGCATGTCTGAATGCAAATTTGTCCATGAATCATCAACTATGTCGTTTTCAGCATAGCAGGCAGGCGCACCATGGACATATTCATGGGTGTCAGCTTTTTTTGCCAATATGATTCGGGCCGATATGGCGCAATGTCTGACTACGTTGAAATTGTTTTCTTCCTAACACCAGTGATATAATTCATGCGGAACAACGATATCAAACTTGCGGATTTCAATCAACGAAAAGCATGCACCATGCTGCTATCGCATTTCGAGCACCGATGCAACGTGGGCAAAATCCCACCCAATTAGGATAAAATCGATTTAAAGCTTTTAAGTGCAGTTAAACTACCAACAATGGTGGGTCATTTAGCAGGGTTCCACACGATCCCACATCATTGTAAATTAATGAACAAACGCTGTCATTTAATCGGAGAATGTGGTCGGTGATATTGAATGAGCCGACTGTTCCCCATGACATTACCGATGTTTAAATATCAATCAGGAAACGACTCGCATAGAGATTAATTAAACGAGGTATTGCCATTTCAAAACGTGTAGCGTTAACAACAGGTTAATTACAAATTTTGCGACTTTCAAACTTCTCAACTTCCCGAATTAATACATATTCGTCCCGTCATTTCGACTATGGGTGCGCAACAGTATGCCATGCTCCACAAATTGACACTATTACTAATTGATCTTTGTTGACGAGTAGATAGACACCATTGTTAGCTGTCGCCTTTTTTAAGTTTCCTTTTGCGCAAACTAACAAGACTGTGCTTAGGCTTAACGACTCCTAGGCTAGCAGTGTTTGCCTAGCTATCTGGGGCAGCTGCAGCAGACATTAGAATTGTCAGGTTAGGTTGGCAAGTCTCATTTTTTAAATTATAATTTCCGCTACTACACTACTCTAAACGGAAAAAGTACAAATGTTGAACCTTAAGGGTACAAATGTTTTGAAACTATATACACACCCTATGGGTACATATGTTCATCGCATGTGTACCCTTGCCATGTGTTCCTAGGGGTACATTGTACTTTGAGATACAACATTTATGATATATGGGGTGCAAATGTACATTTGTACCCCACAAAAACTGCATTTGTACTTTTACGGTTTACAGTGTAACTTATTTTAAAATGCATTTACACTGTAGCAAATGCAAAAGGAGTAGAGTTGAAATACACCGCAAAAGTTTAATAGCATGGCACTGCACACACCATGGTAAATCCTAGACTTTGATTTCATTTCGCTCCTACTTGTTGGCGCTTCTCTTCGAGAGTTTTCGGCGCCGAGACCCATTTTCCCGGGATGAAATCGCGAATCCGCGACACAGGGAGTGCGAAAGAAAGTGGCTTTTTCGTATCATCCGATGTCCATTCCGCAACAGCGGACAATACACTGACCAAAAGCGAATTAGGGCGACAACGAATCGTTGCCCCTTTTCTCGCATTCACCGAGAGGATTGCATTTCCTAGCTCGTTTATTTACCCTTCTCCTGGCAACGGCCATCGGAGGCACCGTGACCTTAAAGTCGTCAGGAATCGGTCATCGTGGTCAGCCGTCGGATCGATACAGATTTTGCTCGGCTGTCGTCTTATTCCCCTTTTGAGAAACCGCACATCGTGTCGTTGGCTTTTGGAAGTCCCCCGTGCCCTCACCTTCTCCAATGGCGGGTCACGTGGCGGGCCGGGCGACGGATAATGGCCGCTCCGAGGGGCCATCAATTGAATTCCGAAGGGAGAAAAGTGCGGGCTTAAAGGCCGTTTTCGAGTTGCGATGACACGCTCTAAAGTGTCACTGTCGTTCCCTAGGTTATCACCGGCGAAAAATTGAAATGCCATCAGTCGCCCAACTTAGAGCTCGCTCTTAAACACCCATAAAAACGTTCCGTACAACCCACTAAATCCTTTTTCATTCCTGGGTCATTTGATAGCAAACCGAACTGGATGGACGTCCAAATGCAACACTCGTTCACACGGTACATCTGAAACGAGTTTGGAAGCCGAAGCTCGTTTGCAATGTGTTGCGTGTTCAAACACATTAGACTGACGTCCTGCTAAGTTGGCACTCAACTTCTACATCCAAATGTCGTCAATATACTGAAGTGACATACCGTCTGTGACAACCAACTTCTATCTGGTTGTTTAGGTCCGGGGGGGGGGGGGGGGGGG
>JAQFYZ010000297.1:0-50082 GCA_034695085.1 Cylindroiulus punctatus
ATCAAAGTTTTGCCGCAAGTCGGCCATATTGTATTTTGGCACTTGCTGGCCGACACCCAACCAAGCTGGTTGGGTCAACATTGTATCCACTGTTTCCGGAGATTAAACTGAATTGTTACGTTTTGGAACCACGCCTCTGACTGAAGTCATCAGATTTGTTGTTAGGCAATTTTGTGAAAAGCGCCTGTAAAATCGGAAATCTTAGTTTAACAGTTGAAAATAGTCTGGGAAGTTTGCAAAAAGAGTTTGGAAAAACGGATAAGTTTAACAGTTCCAATTGTCTGCCTGGAAAAACCGAAATCTTAGTTGAAAAGTTTAAAATTGTCTGGAAATTTTGAGAAAAGAGCCTGGAAAAACCAAATTCTTAGTTTAAACAGTTTAAAATTGCCTGAGAATTTTGCAAAAAGAGCATGGAAAAATCAAAATCTTAGTTTAAAACAGTTTAAAATTGTCTGGAAATTTTGCCAAAAGTTTGGAAAAACCGAAAAAATTAAGTAAATTTATTTCTGGATTCGGCCAGACACCCTGAATTGTAAAATTGCACAGAAGCCATTACTGAATTTCATCTCTTCGCAATTCTGTGCTACAAATGGAAATTCGCATGTTTTTCACTTAATACATATTCCTATATAATCCTACACATTATTTATAATTTAGCTGTAACATTTTTGTACCTGCATGGGTATATCAACCCCCCCAGATTTGCCCCTCAGTTGTACTAAATTTAATTGAATGGTGAAGTTATATTTCGATTGCAATCCCTTGACCAGCTGACCGAATACTTGAATGCAACAATCGGTATTGCTCGGTGGGAGAAATTCAATTTCGTCAAAATGGCATAAAACGCACTAATGGTCTTGTATAGGGCTATAAAAGGCCATACAGAAAGGGACATTAATTTTATTTATAACATGGCTTTTGTTGTGGGGCTTCCCTTATTCCTATTTGCCATGCTTTGGAAATTTGCATATTGGCTGAATGGGCTGCCATCGGTGGTGCCTGAATTGGCTTTTTGATGTCCATGATGTGATTGAATGTTATACATGTAGTTGGATGAGCTCCTCGGCCACCAGATGGACATGGTGATGGCCATTGTCCGCGGCCACGTGATCGATCACCGGACAATAAAAGCGCGTCCCTTTTATCTTCTAATCTCTGCCTGTCACAATAACTTTTTATGTCCCTATATGCATTCCAGGTTATAAATGTTATCATAACTCGTCCTGCGCGGCCATTGCAGGCATATAAAACACATCCACAATATTTTTTTTTCATTCGAAATCACTGACCAAACAAAACCCAAATCCCAAATAATCCCAATGGTGTATGGGGTTAAACTCCTTATTTAATTATTCATCGAAACAACATTGTCTAATGTCATATTAAATACGTACATAACTACGGACAGTTTCGTATATTTTTCAAAACTTCAAAAAATATCAAAGAATTCTTATCTTTTTAGAGCATCCCTTATCTGAGGATCCATAAACCCCCACGGAAACTTAACAATATTCATCAAATCTCAACATTTATGAAATCTCATAATTAATCAGAATTTATTATACAATTTCCATAACTTTATCCAGATTAATGATGGAATTTCCATAACTTTATCTTGGTTTATATCTCGTGTGTTCTTACATTTATGTACTGGTATATTTTTGAAAACTTCAAAAAATTACAAAGAATTCTTATCTTCTTAGAGGATCCCTTATATGTATAACTTAGCCATACAACCCCATTTAACAAAATTCATCAAATCTCTTCAACATTTATCAAATATCATAATTAACCAAAATTTATTATACAATTTCCATAATTTTATCAAGATTAATTACGGAATTTCCATAATTTTATCGCTGTTTATACTAAAATTATCATATACATGTATTCATCCTAATTTGATTCAAAATTATCGCATTTTCAAACAAAATTTATTGTTAAGTTCCCATATCTTTACCTAATTTTATTATCAAGTTCATAGCACCAGTAAATCCATGTATTTCAGTAATTTTTTAGGATATCCCTTATTTATATAACGTTCCTATACACCTGTATGGAAATTAACAAAATTTCCAGTCTGCAAAATTTATTCAGAATTCATTATAAAATTTCCATAATTTCATCAACATATTCATTATAATTTATTATCGTTTTTCACCATAACTTATTGTTAAGTTTCCATATTTTTACCGAATTTTCTTATGAAGTTCCCAGCGACTTTCAACCGCTTTTTTTCACCAAGTTGATTGCCAAATTGTGCTATTGTCTAGTGTCAAGTTTTCTCCTAATGACGTCCATAGTGACGTTCAAAGTATGGTTTTAGGTTCATCCTTGAAATAAATTGCAATTGATAGGTGCATCACACTTTTCACACAAATATTTTCTGTACTGCCGAGGACGCTGATTGTTGGCTAAAATCGTTTATTCCCCAGGGACAATACTAATTTGAGGACATTTTTTCTAAATAGAAGATCATTAATTTTACCAGATAAGAAATCTGTATTCTGCAATGAGGGGGTGCATGAAGCACCCCCTGTGGGGGAGGGGAAGAAATAAGCGAATTTAGGCCAAAGTAGGGAAAAAGTGAAATTATGAAACTGCAGAAATGAAATTTGGTGGAAAATTCAAGTATGAAATTGGTTGTTTCACGCTGCACTGCCTCGTCATGTGTCGTTTATGCTGCAGACGAGAAGAAAAAAATTAATTTCACGCTAAACTTTAATGGCTTTTTCGGCTGCTGGCCATCACTGGGGGTAATTTCATGTCTGGCTGCATTTGGCTCGTGCTAATGTAATTCGTGGTTTACCTTATAACTAAGTAGGAATGCAACTCAAGTCGAAAAATGCCGCTTCCTTGCAGTATGTTCAACATGGCAACAGGCCCATTGAAAGTGCGTTGTGACTTTGGGGACACCCTGCATAAAATTACCAAATTCAATTTCTCCTTTCCTGATCAACATATTAAAAATTTTTTGTAAACATTAACAGGGACTCGCGTATTTTGGGATGTGCTCTTTGACAACTTGTGGAAATGTATATGATATTAATAAAAACGATAATTCCATGTTTGACCTCTTATTTTGCTTTATGGGCGATAGATGGCAGCACCTGCCATCTGAATGGGAATATAAGAGATTTACTGTCGTTGGCAAAATAAAGAATATCTGGAAAAATTCTAAAAGCGAAATGTCTTTTCATTTTAATGTATATAGCGCAGGAACTTACTATCAATATAAACTTTGAATTAAAACATTTAGTTTTATTTGAAATTATCATATCAGTCCTAAATTATCAAAATTCAATTGCAAAAAATGTTAAATGATGTTAACCCCTTCCAAGTTACATGGAGCGGATTTTTGATCACCCTGTATATCCACTTATACTGTCACAAATGATACGCATTTGTACAATGTAATAATTAATGTATCGACTTTTTCTGACCTTCGTTTCAATGCACGTATAAATCCCACACGCGAGTAACTATGACCATAAAATTGTTTAGGGGAGAAGTGATAACCGATGCCGCATATATTAATTTTAAACACGACTTAGGACGTTAGAATCTGTCTTTATTGGCGCATTAATTACACGGCCTTTTAGGGCTGTGATTGCAATTAACAAGTGTTTTATGGGCTCGGTTTTTATCCACTCTCCCTTTGGCTATAAGTAGCTCAAATTCCATAAATTATTCATTTTTTACGGCTTTCAGGCGTGGTGTGATATCGTTTGGTAAAACATTCCCAAGAATTTTCGTAATGCATAACTGGATACATGGGAGATATATTTTTATATGACAATGAAATGCTTTGTTTTGCGTATTAAGTTATCAGGACTTATTGATATTTTATATCCCGTTCAATTCTAATCGCGAACAATGGTGGTCATATATTTGATTTCTTCATCTGATTTATAGCATCAGTATATTATGGCGAATGATTTCAATATATTTGTATTCCTGTTACTCCTCATATGACATTGCGTCAATTACATTTTCAATTCAATACACCCACAGTCTGCACCTGAGATGCCATGTGATGTGGGTAAGTTGACTCAGAACAAAAATGTTACAGCAAAATTTTAGCAAAAATGTTCATGTGAAACATTTATCTAAAGTTTCTAACATACAGTACATTAGAATGATTACTTTTTAAGGCATGCAAGTCACTGATGCATTCTTGCATATACATCGTTTTGCTTTTATTATTGCTTCGTTTTTGTCGTAATTTTGCTGAGACATGTTTGCACTTCTGTACTTAATGAATTTTATTTTACTTATCTATTTTGTTTGCTGCAATTTTCCTGCACATTCTATATGTCATTTTACTTTCATTTTGCCTTACATTTTGCAGTAACATTTTTGTACTTGGGTAAATCTACCCCATCACATGGTATCTCAGGTGCTAACTGCGGGTGTATTGAATTGAAAAAAGGAAGCAAAAATGAAACACAATTATAAATTTTATATACAGTACGGTTGTACATGTACTACAGGAACAAAATCCAAATATTATTTTTCCTTCCTTTTGCTGTAACAATTTTGTACTCGCACATGGCATTGTCATTCTCTGTTATATTTTGCTTATCTTTGATGATTATCTTCAAAATCTTATCTGTTTTGCTTAAAATTGATGCAATTTTCCTGCACATTCGGTGTGTCATTTTACACCTTCCTTTTCCCTTACATTGCAACGCAACATTTTTGTACTTGGGTAACTCTGCCCCTACACATGTTCTGGCTGTGGGTGTATTGAATTGAATGCAGGAAGCGTGGCTATTTCGGACATGGCGGAGCTACATGTAACCCAGCGAGCGATTTATCGGCTGGCTTTCGCTTTTTCCAAGGTCAAGCCAAGCTTTGTTTTTGCGGCCACAAAACGTTGACCTATAATTAAGTGGCGGCCGTAAACGCGCTTCCACGAACGACAATAAAAATTCCAGGTTTTGAGATTTGCCATTGCGAGGGTCGAGCCATAATCCAGCAATTTCAAATCGCCCCTTACAAATGCAAAACATAAAAAGCCACTAAAACTTGAGCCAAATCGAAGCCCGTTTGAGTCGGAATCGAGCAACTCTTTATTGCCTTAATTCAGTTCAGTCCAAATCCCCGTTAAATACGACAGTCACTAAACCCAGGAGTACATGGAGGTGAACAATTGGCTTATCCCAGGCGGCGAGTGTGTCTGAGGGTGGTCAGCCAGTGGTCATCCATTTACGACCCCCAATTTGGGTGCATTTGGGGCGGGCGGCTGAGCTCAGATTGGACTCAAGTGCGAAAAATGGGCGCTCGGCGTCAACAAACGACTGTTAAACCTGATTAAACAGCGTCTCGAGTGGTCAGTTTTGCCCCTGGGTCACAACTGGGATGATAAACGCGGATTTCACACCTCATCCCCGCCTGGGACAATTGCCAACAGGTGTCCGGCGCATGACCAGGGAATCGAAACAAACTTACCCCCCTCCCCCTCACCTCCAACCATTATGGGCAACCTGGCAATTAGAAAATACATTATGAATAAAAGCGTTATCACAACAATAAACGAAATGTTCTCCTTGGGGTGCCTTTGTATGCTGGGCAGTACCATTTTCCCATACACCATATCTGCGATGCTAGTTCAATTCAATTCAATGCACCCACATTCAGCACCTGATATGTCATGTGGTCCCAGCAAATAATTTCTGGCATAATATTCGAATAAAGTGCCATTTTTTTACCATCCAACCGAAAAATGTGGCATTTATGGCAGAAAAGTGCTTCCCTTACATGCAGAAATATACATGTACATGTACACGTATTGCACTTTACCCACAGGATATTTCTGCTGGGGTGAGGGATGGATTTACCCAAGTACAAAAACGTTATCGCAAACTTCATTTAAAATTTTAAATAACTCAATTTCATTCAATATTATAAACATGATCTAATAGTTCGATTACTTTTTTCATTTAAAATGTTAATTCTTACCATTATTTTCAGGTATTTACATGTATATATTTGCTCCAAAGCATTGATCCAGCCATATTGACATGTTGGGTGTCCTTATTTTTATAATTGAAATTTCAAATTTCCCTAATCCCCAATTTCCTTAATCATTGCTATATCGGGAATTCCCCATAATTGGAATTTTCCAATTTCCCTAATCCCCAATTTCCATAATCACTGATACACGTAAAGTGGTAAATCACTTTTGTGTCAACTAATAACTAGGTATACAGTAGGTGTACAGTATGTAAGGATAAATGCAATTACTGTCTGCCAATTTCCCTGACGTTTTCAAAATTACCTTCCTCTGACTCAGGTACAGTACGTGTGACAGGCAACGTCATTTTTTTTCCTCCACAAGGACCACGAGGCATGGTTAATTGTCAATATTTGCAATTTTACAACCTTCGCGTCTAGATATCTACGAGGCAACAACGAGGCATAGCAACAAAACTAATATTTAGATTATTTTATTGGGGATTTCTATTGGGATATCTATATTTTGATACCTACGTTTGATATCCCCCAACTTTCCAAAACCCCAAACTGGGCCAAATCGTTCAATTTCCCTTCTTCTGTCCCCATTTTCGTGCATAATTCCGGCTCATAAATAAGTTTACCAATGGCATGCAAATGGTGCAACTTAGTTCTTTTCAAACTTGGTGCCCAAGAATAGGGTTTTGAAAACTTGAGTAGAAAGGCATTTAGGTGGCGTTCACCCAGTGGGCCAATCCCTTGCCCCGTCCGGGTCCCCCTTTTTAAAATATATATACACGCGGGTAATGGCGGTAATAAAACGGAGGCTTTTCAGGGTCCACTCCCTGGGTCATTTCATTGATGTTTCCATGACTTTCTGACGGTTGCCCCAACCAGCACGCCCACAATTCACCCGAATGGAAAAATTATGAAAGAATTCGGCAGCCTCCACGCACAATAATTGCAGGGTGGATGTAAATGGCTACGAGGCGAATGGCAACCATTACCCCCTATCGCATTAATACAAGACGGTGCCCGATTGAGCACCTCCAGCCACAACCTCACCTAGCTGCAAACAAATAATGGCATCCAGCTACTGAAAACTTCCCCAAAGGGCTGCCCATTGTTTTTAATAAAAGGAAAAACCGCAAAAAACACGACAAAGTCACCCTCCGTTGCCCTTCCCGTCAGGTTCAAGGCAGGATCTTTGGGATCATTCAGCAAAAAAGCAGCTTAAAACTGCTTAACACGTAATAGGACATACCATTACGACCAAAGTCGATAGCTGAGGTCCATCTGCCGAGTCCTAAAACCCTTTTTACTGCCAGTTATTTGTTAAGTGTCCCAACAGCGCTGTTACAAATGCCCATTAGCAGTGGTTAGAAAATGTAAGCGGCATTAATGGACTTGCTGGACGTTAGGAGAAAATCAGAAATGCAATCTACCACCATACATTCATTTTTCTTCACTTTTTGATGTACCATTTTCGTAAATCATTTGGGTAAATCTACAGTGCTTCCAGAAAGCGTTGCCAATAGCTGAGAAACGATGAAACAAATTGCAATAAATAATAAAAAGTGAAATATACGTTTCGTATGCATTGCTTTATAACAACCTTTCGAGGAGTTTAATAAGCAGTATTAAAATTAACACAAAATTGCCATCATGGCGGTGGCAATGATGTTGGTTTGGGGCTGTGTGGAACGCAGTAATATAGGAAATCTTAATTTTAATGATGATATCCTGACAGCCAGAACATGTCTGTTGGGCCATACAAACAGACAGTGCCAGGAAATTAGACGAGACACTGGCAGGAGATGTCTTTGGACGTCTCCACTATGGAAGGTTTAACATGCTTGCATTAGCTTTTTTGGCATGGGATTTTCGTTTTCATGTTTAAATACTACTTACAGTATTAAAATACCTTCAAAGTTTACTTCGATAACCAGCAGACTGTAGACACTGGAATACATGTACTGTACATGTATAAGATATCAAAGACAAGGTGCATGTACATGAGATGAATTCATGTTAAAGCCATGCCCATTTTATGGGCACCAGTTTCTTCTGCCATCAAGAATTATTATTATTATTAGCCGTTCAGTCGAGGAAAGCAACTGTTAAAACAACTGCACCAACGAGTGACTGAACTACAACATCCCTGACCAGCCAGGATTGCAGCCCAACAAGGGCACAGTACCGAGCATAAGGTCACTAGCATAAAGCCAGTGCGAATAATGATCTATCAGTAACATCCTAATTAAAAACGAGTTCAATCGAGACATTCAATAACCCGTGGCCCAGACTAGCTGACGTTTAAACTGCGCTACGTCAAACGTATCTGTAAAGGATAACGAAAGTATTTTAGTTTCGTAGTTAGCAGCTAATAAAAAACGTCAACATTACACTTCTCGTACGCCTATCTTGATCCCCTATTAGAGCAAATTAATTTAGCCTTCGCCTCCGTGGGAACGAGCTCGTGGCCAAATGGGGGTCGCAACTATGTGACAAACCACCATGGCGTGAAATGCATTCGCGTTGTTTCAATTCACCGACACACGATTTATCTGGAGAAAAATTGGGGATAAGTGGGCACAACATGCAGTGGTGGAACCGCCGAGAGATAATCAAGAGTCTGGAATCATTACTCACGACCACTTGTTAATCTCTGGAAACGAAATCCAGACCCTTTACGGGGTCATATTCTCATTTTTCCAAGTTTGAAAAAGGTGTCCCCAAACATGTAAACCTACATCAAACAATTACACGTCATCACACTTTGTCATAACAGTGCATTCCAGGAATTCCATGCACTTGGATGGCAAATATTCAAACATTCTGCTGTAAATTTGCCATCTTATGAAGCTATTGCAGAAAAATTGCACTTTTAGGCCAGATTTCACATCACTCAAGATTGCAGTACATGTACGTACTGTATGTATCTGAAATTTGCCCTTTTTTTTTGAATTTTTGAAAATTGCACTTTAAAAAATAATTGCGCTTTATTTGATTTGCCAAAAACGTTCTATTGCCCCTTTATGCCAGATTTCACATCATTCAAGATTGCGCTGAACCTGCAATTTTCAAATCTGCCATGGCAAATATTTACTAAGAAAGGAGGAAAACATCTTTGTGAACATGGATTGGGTTTATGACCCATGCATGTACATGTATGTTTAAAGCTTGGAATTCAACTGGAAAACAACACTTACATGCACAAATTGTACTTGTTATTGCCATTTGCTGAAAGTGACCCATCTAACTATCTAATAATCTATGCTTGAAATAAAACTACATGTACATTCGATATCATTTTCAAAAAAATAAAAATAAAATAAGAATTGGAATTTCAGCACGGAACGTTCTCGCGTTCTACGGTTGCCATGGCTGCCACGCGCGACGGCACGTGACTCGACCGACCAATCAGCGGCGCAGAATTTTGAGCGGAAAATTCAAAACGCGAACGAGCACGTGGCTATTAGCAGATCAGACCACACACAAGCTGCGCATCTGTGACCCATGACCCGACATGGTTTATCCACCAGATGTGGACGGTTGGCTACAGAAGATGCCCCCCGCTGCTTTTCTCCCTTTTATCTGGACAATGTCACGGCGAAACACGAGCTGAAACACAGCCAGCAGAAGTGTTAAAAATTATCTGCAGGATGTTAACACCCCTCTGGAATTCACTGGTCTGCCAGACGTAAACCGAAACCGCCTCACCTCGTTACGGGCTGAAATTATCGCCCCTTTTCGGCGATAATTGCAGCCGGGATTTTCACACCTCGGCGGTCGGCTTTTTCGTGTAGGTCCACCCAGTCCCAGTGCGGCGAAAACCACCTGCTCGACTGGCCAAATAAAATCGCACCTTTAATAAATAACGCGCGATATAATTCCCCCATTTCCTCGATTTTCAAGAAAAAAAAAAAAAAAGAAAGACAAAACACGGACCGTGTAACTCCTGGGTCAACGGGTCGCAGGAGTCGCCAATTACTGTTGCAGCGTGAAAAGTGGTGCGGGCATGACAAGAATTAATTAGCGCTTTTTAAGTCGAATGTCGCCACACCTTTTACACTTTTTTTTAGGGTACACTTGTCCGGTAACCCTTCTTGCAGCGACCAGCTGGATGACCAGGGCAGATTGCGATCAAATCCTAACAATTAGCGCCCGAATTCGTTAACACGTGATAGAGCCTGTTAACTGGGCATTAATTGTCATTCCGATTCCAGTTTTAACAGGGGCAGGCTGCCAACTGGGAACCCATTATCCATTTGACAAGTACCTGCGAGGCGGTTACTTTAAACTACTGATACTTGGACATGCCAAAAGTTCCGTATCCGAAGCGAAATCGAAAACAATTTAGGAGGCATCAAAATTATACGCGCACTGCATGTATAACTTCGATTGCATGAAATAATACTCACAATTTGGGTACATTCATGTCAGACATGAATTTTTCTTCTTCAATTGCTCGCAGTTAACAATTGGACCAAAGCTGCAAGTAGTGTACATTGTACTGCAGTAGACTTTTAAATTTTCCCCCAACACTGGACTTACAATAACTGTGCTTTAAACCACACTGTATGAAAATAAAATTTCTAAGCATTAACTGCCAAGTGGTCAACATGGCCATGTGCACCAGCCGTAGCTGGAGTCATCTACATACATGTACATGTGTGTAAACTACAGTACAGTGATAAAAATGTGGTAACAATATGGGAATTTCATAATAAATTATGATAAAATGCGATAATTTTAAAATAAGTTACGATGAGTAGGCCTACAGGAAAATGTTATAATTAACTATGATAAAGGTACGGAAATTTTCTAATCGATTTTGATAAAACTACAGCAATTTTTTTAAATAAATTTAGTGAAGTGTGGGAACTCCATACAGGTTGATAAGAATAAGGAAATTGAACAAAGGGAATTGAATAAGGGATTTCCAAAATTTTAGGCAGTGCCCTGCTATGTCATCACCTGGGGATGGGTTCAAAATGACGGCAAGATATTCATATCTTTGTTTTATTAACAATTGGAAATATGTTTCCAGCTTCTCCATAATCAACACGAGTTTGATTGCCTATGCGAATTATTTAAAACTGGCAAATTTGGGACTTGCAGTTTTTACGTTTTTCTCCAATTGCCATCACTTACATTAATTACTCATGATCATATGTAGGTTTCCATTTCGATGAAATCTGTTTTGAACTGTCCCTGAAAATGCGAACAAAACACGCACTGAATGTGCCTACATTTGGCCTTCGATGCACAGGGAAAAAAGCATCAGATTAATTATCAGGCGTGTATTACCTTCACGTTCGTTATTTTAAAGAAATTCGTCGCGGTAGGTGTGAGATCATCCCCCTGATCTGACGTGTTTGTGAGGATTTTATGTGCTTGACATGTGAATTGCACGTCTGCAAAATTATTGGTTGAAATTATTAGCTACGAATCAATACCATTAAATGTTTTTATACACATTATTTCAGAGCGATAAAAAACAAAGTTTTTAACTTCTCTGACATTTCCAAATCAGTGGGAACCTTGTAAATTTAACATGTTTTCCTGGGTGTGATTGGTGTAACGTCATTGTCAACTGCACATTTTTTGCTTCGCATTGCGCAAGACGTGTATTCCGAAATGGCTAAAATTGTATCACTTTCTTAGGCCTAGCTAACATTAAGACTAAGGTTACTGGGGCCTAAGCCAGCCATGTCTTGAGGGGTGATTATCAAAGCAGCAATATTTCGAAAACTATTACGAGGGCTCGCATTATGGGGTAAAATACTTACTGCCGGAGAGGCCAACCATTATTTACTCAAGGTTGAATTCGTCCAAGCACTTATTGGATTATGTATGGGGTGTGCACATGCACGCAATGTCCGAGGACGAATGGGACGATCAAAACATGACGATAAACCACCGTCATTACGCGATAAATAATAATGATGAGAGGCATTTCTGGGAGATGATGCATGGCCCCTGTCAGTTTTCATGATTTTGATGGCATACCGAGTTACCTGTACCAGGCTCTCCCAAGTTTCAAGGAAGCACAAATCGACCAGAAGACATTTTTTATCACATTTGATACCATGCTTTTAGTTAAAAATGCTGTAAATGCGACGTCATAATGTCCATGCATCAAACTGGTGGTATGAATGCGCCAAATTCTTAAGAAAAGGACAACAATTTATGGTGAAAATGCACGTCAATTGACTATGATGCAGGACGACATCAGGGCACTGTTGCTTGAATAAAATATAACTTCAAAATGGGGCATAACTTCTTTTTTCCAAGTTAGTAAATCAACCCAAATTTTATAAAAATAAACAATGTAAAAATTCAAAATGGATTAGATGAATTTTCACGTTTTCCAGTCTATTTTGTAATTTCTATGTATTTACTTTTGCGGAAAATTACAAGAAATAAGGTGTGTTTTACAAGTGGTCCATCTTGTTCGAAGTAGGAAAAAGGAAAAGTCCTTTGTGGACACGTTTTCAAAGTAGCCCTTGATTTAAAAAAAAATGATCAAAAATGGCAACCATTGGACGTAATGTCTCGCCGAAAAAAGGGTCCAATGTCCTAATGTCTAGGTCCATGTCCTATCTGGTGGGATGATCGTAAAACTAACAAAATACCCAAAATGCTAACTAATTAACGTAAAATAAACGTAAAAATGCAACAAATCCCATTTTTTTCTGGCAGGCCAGCTGGCACTGTCGGGTTCATAGACTCATAGTGTGCAAATTTGCACAAGCACAACACGATGGCTTCATGGTGAGGAACTCCATTACAGCTAAAGCATGGAAGTGACCAGCTTAATTCGAAACGATAAAACTCATATCGTCTCCTACCTTTCCAAATAAAAAACTTGCAAACAATGCATCTTATCACATCAACTCCAGACACTTGTCTGAATGGATAATGCAAGGTTTCTGGCACGTGAGCAAATTCCAAATTTGCTCGAGAAAAACCTTCCAGAAATTCCAGAATTCCTTCTCGTGCAACCCACAGCATGTGAGCAAATTCCAAATTTCCACGAGAAAAAAACGTTCCAGAACTCCCGTCTCGTGCAAGGCAGTCATTCGATTCTGGCATCGAATTCCGTTCACAAAAGGCAAATTTGAGCAAATCTGTTGTTGCTGAAAAGTTTTGGCTTACCAGCATTTCTGCACATCAACTTCGCAGGAAGTGGGACGAGACGAATGCCGCACTGAGTACTCCTCGGCCCCGCTGCTCTCCTGGGACAAGAACAAACAGTTGACTGGCAAGCTCAGCGAACAGTCGACCACTGGCACAAGATGACACTGGCTCCACCTGGCGGTCACGATTTCTTGGCGCCGTCTGGTGGGCGTGAAACGAAACACTTTGGGGTTGGTAGGCAGAGCCATCTTTCAGGGGCTATACACTAAACGTTGTAAAACTATGTTTTTGTGTTTCAAATGTGTCAAAATCCATCGTTCAGCCTACGCTCAAATTCCGAAAAAATTTCTCAATTCGAAATTTTTTTGGTTAATGATTTTATCATCGCTAGTTCACATTCAAATTGTGAATAAATGTTGAATACAATTTGGGAATAATAGACACTTAGCGCAACACAAAAGAAAGTCTATTTTAATTTTTGTGGCTTTTATAGAAGTTTATTATGGACGTGCAAATTTCCTAACAAAAGTAAAGCCTTACTAGATACATAGCGATGCAAAATAAACATTATGTAATGTTAATTAAAAGTAACCGAAAAAACCCGAAAGTTTAAGTTAACGTTTGTACTTTTAATAAACGTTAAATAAGGTTTATTTTTGCATTGCTAAGTATGTAGCAGGGCTTTATTCTCGTAAGTAAATTGCACGTCCATAACAAACTTTTATAAAAGGCACAAAAATGAAATTAAACTTTCGTTGTGCTGCGCTAAGTGTCTAATAAAAACTTCACATTATTTGGTCTTGGTTCCCAAATTTAAACACTGCAGATAAAGGGGCGATGTCTCATTCCGGCCAGTATTTTTAAAATCAAATTTCGCCGCATTTTCCGGGTAGCGTCATCCCAACATCCCAAAAGGGAATAGTTATTCAAATATGCAGTTTTGATTCCATTTTTTTTTTAAATTTGTCTTTCAAAATACAATGCTTACATTAATTTATTTTTCTGAAAATGAAATTTGCTCGCTGAAACACACTGAATGGTGAAAAGTACAATTTTAATATAAATATCGCATTTTATTCCAGCATTATTATGTAGAATACTGGTTACAAATGATCCAAACTAAATCTGATTGGTCAACAAATTGTAGATTGTAACGATATCCAAAAGATATCATAATTCATGGCCCTCAAAAACAATGAAAGCTTGACATAATCAAAAGCGCGGGTATAATTATTGTATAAAGCACGCACCCAGCAGCCGATTATGCCATTTAGATTAACGCGTCATCGGAGTTGCTAAAATGCTCATCGGATCAAGGAATGTGATCGGCAATGCCTCGATTGACAGTTGGACGGCAAAGACGCTTTCCGATAGTCTCGACGTGAAAGCCCAGGTCGAGTAGCCGGGAATGATCCAGATAATTTCGGCCGTCGAAAACAAAAGCGGGTTTCAGCATACGGTCGTAAATCTTTTTATAGTCAAGAGTCTGTGAAACACGTCGGAAATATCAAGAACAAATAACCTAACAATAGATAACCTCTATACCCAGTTCGACCAACAAAACAAAATAAAGTCACTTTTTACCTTAAATTCCTCCCACTCCGTGCACACTATCAAAGCATGGACATCTTTCGCTGCTTCGTATGGATCGGTGTGAAAATTAATGCTCTGCAACACTGCAATTTGTAAAAAAGCGTGAATCAAGATCAAGTTATAAGTTTGTGGTTTGTCCTTCCAAGTATCATCCTCACATCGAAAGAGAAACACCCCATTGGAAATCTAGATAACAAAGGAAATCATGGTAGCTACGAAATGTGAACCCCTACCGGTAACGTACATAAACGTAGATAACTCTATAACATCATTGAGGTTACTGACTTTTCTATAGTGTTGTCTGGGAGTTTTTCTATACAATGTCTTAGCATGTGCATGCAATGCATGAATTCAAATTTGCGTTTGATTTTGAATTTTTTCCATTTTTATCGTTTTCATGTGAACGCCCATTGTTACCAACGTGGCAAGTGAAGTCGATTTATCACAGATTCCGTTTTAAATGTAGACAAACATTTGATCTGAACAAGCTATTAACGTTACCTTTTTCTGGTGCTTCCGTGGCATAGACACTGGTCAGGTCAGCGACAACTTGTTCGGGTTCCACTTTCGGGTCGTAAATGTTGAGCTTGGCTCCATCAGCTAGCAGCATTTCGCAAACATAGATGGCAGGCGACTCCCTTAAAATTTAACATTTAAACATTTAACATAACTTAAACAATTAAAACTGATCTTGGTAAAATCTGAATTTGGAATCACATTCAAGTTGTTACGCATGCTGGAATCTCACCTGGTATCTGCAGTGTTGCTTTTGAAAGCAAAACCAAAAATTGCCAGCTTTTTGTCGTTGACGTTGTTGAAGAGCGATTCGATGATTTTACGGGTGAACCTGCTGCGCTGATACTCATTCATCGTGATAACCTGAAACCGGCACAGATTTCAAATTAACATCCTTACTTTTCCACTTCCAGTTTATGGAAATTTGACGTTTTGCAACGTCATCCCATATAGATCGCCAGCGTGCCAATGCTTTTTATGCGAATTTCAAGGAATGAGGTACGGATTGTTAATCGTCAATTCCCACCACTTCAGATTTTCATTTTATTTGAGGAGAGCTCTTTTCCATTAAATGACCAGCATTATTTTTGGCAATAAATCTCACCTGATCCCAATAAGCGGCCACTTCGGGCAGGTTCAGACACTCGCAGATGTAAACCAGATTGAGGATGTCCTTCTGAAAACAGCTCCCACCAAAACCTCGAGGAAAGAAGACGGAATTTCAAAAACAAAACACCCGCAGACTCACTGGGTTAGCGTTAAAATGTACGTGCGGGGAAGTTACACAAAGCCAATTTACCAACGCTGGCCTGCAGGAACTTTGGTCCGATCCTCGTGTCCTGACCGACCGCGTGGGCCACCTGAGAAACGTCACCACCCGTGGCTTCGCACACGGCTGATATGGAGTTTATGCTCGAAATGCGCTGAGCTAGAAAAGCATTCGCTGCCTGAAATCACGAGGAAGAGTCACTTTCAGTCACAACGCACCATGAGAAGAATATTCCCAAATAGGAGACATCGGTTTAAATTGCTTACGAGTTTTGAAAGTTCAGAAGACCAAACGTTCATGGTGAGGATTTTCGATCTGGGTATCCAGTGCTCGTAGACAGCCGAAAGCTCCTTGATGGCCGCTTGACCCTCCGGTGTTTCGTCGCCACCAATAAGAGCACGATCTGGATTCAATAAGTCGTTTATCGCAGTTCCTTCTGCCAGGAACTCTGGATTCGAGAGTACCTTTAATCAAATAAAACCATATGACACATGGGCACATCAAGTAAAAAATACATTGTATCTGCAAACTGATGCAATGGTTTCAAGAACTCACTGTGAGTTTCAAATCCAGCGCATGATCACATTTAATTATATGCTCTCCACTTCAGCCACTATATTTTCTTGATCTACACCCTCACAATTCCACTAATGCATGATAAAAGTAGTGGTAGATTCGAAAGTGGTTCATTTTCGAACCCGCAAATTTACAAAAACGAAATTAGTCAAATTGTGAGGGTACAGATCGAGGAAACATAGCAGCCAAGGTGGATAGCAAGTAATAAAAATGTCCAAAAAGTACTAGCATGTGCTTCTAATGTTGCGCACTACGTTTTGTACTGATGAAACAGAATCGTAATTAGTGCAAAGGGCTAGTTTTTTTTTTTTTTAGCAGATTGCTGGAAAAATTCCAAACTTCAAAAGAGGCTTTTTTGATATCGCCAAACTCAATCACCATATCTTTACTGGTGCAGCAGCAAAAAATTCATGAAACCGAGGCCAGCAACTGCAGATACCCTGTATTTAACAAGAAAATACACGCGCAGGTAAATACAGAAGATACTGTCCAGGATGCTTCCTGAGCAAATTACGGTTGGTTTGCACAAAGAGGAGCCAGGCCTCCTCGGAAAACGTACACTGGGTTCAAAGTCATCACGTAACCATTAAACGGTTTACCTGAAATTCCACGCCAGGACGGCGGTTGGCCTTCAGTATTTTGACGATGCTTTCCGCGGCCCTCACAGGGACCGTGCTTTTCTCGACCACTATGGTCTTGCCGATGCCGGCTCGAGCAATTTCCCTGGCAGCTCCCTCCACGTACTTCAAGTCGGTGGCCCTCCCCTGCAAGCGTCAGGTATTAATTAATAATCTGGTTAATTAATTAATCATGAAAGCCACGCACGCGAGCTATTTGCAGCCTCTCACCTTTCCCAAGCCGAAAGTTTTGGTGGGAGTGTTCACCGATATGAATATCAGATCTGCCTCCTTGATCGATTCCTCCATGTTCGTGGAGAAGAACAAGTTGATTCCACGGCATTTCTGGACCAGCTCATCCAGTCCTGGCTGCAATTGAAACGATTAAACCCTGCCCCGAAACATATTTAGGGAATGAACACTGGTAAATGCGAGCAAACCTCAAATATGGGCAGCTTGCTGGAGTTCCACTGATTGATCCGATGTGGATTTTTGTCCACTACGGTCACTTTTATGTCCGGGCATTTGAGAGCAATGACGGCGCAAGAAGGACCACCGACGTATCCGGCTCCCAAGCAGCAAATCTTGGTTATGACCATGTTGAATGTAGAACTGCAAAAGAAACAAGTGTTTGTGATATTATCTGGGCCAAATTATCTTTACGACTTACATGTACATGTAGTATTAATTGCACTGTGGCACGCAAGTTAATTGTCAAACAGCAAAACTTGAAACTAAAGATTAGCACTGCAACCACTATTTCTTAAATTTTTATTTCCATTTATTTACATGTATTTATTTTTGAGATTTTTCTCTTTCTTTGTTGTCGAAGAAATCATGTTTAGATTGTATCATTGTAAATTAATTGAAGTACATGTAATTTGTTCATATAAAACTTGTGCTTGCCTATTTGGGAAAACCAAATTCTATCAGTTTTTCAGGTTACAATTTTTTGCAATAACCACCCATATGACATGTATTGCCACTGGCAACATTTTTAGAAATAGAATCACAAATGATGAATCCAACCCACAATTCCATGCATTATAATAATTCGCTTGAAAATCACCGAACTTTTTGAATAGATTTCAAATGATAGGTTTCAGCCCATATTTTTGTGCAAAAATGTAACAATTAATAACAATATACAATGCAGGACATGTTCCAAATTTTGTTGAATGAATGTTATCCACATAAAATGGAATTATAGTCCAAACTTCATGGAAAAACAGATGACTATAAAGAAAAACGGTTCAGAAATATGGGGGCAGAACAATGCCATACTTTACATTTTTTTAGGAAAACTAATGGCTTTTTAGCCTAATTTTTTTGCAAAGTTCTGTAAAAAAGAAAAAATGGCTCAAACATTTTACTGGAAAAGAAAAACGCCAAATTCGCATTTATTTTTAGAAAAAGCCGTCACAAATTTCATACGATTATGTTACAAGATTTTAGCTCTAAATTATTAAAAAAAACAAATTCTATAAAAATGCTTCAGAAAAATTAAGGGTGTAAAAAACGCCATATCCGAAATTTTTTTGGGGGAAAAAACCGTCACAACTGAATTCCTAAATTCTTGGAAAAATAACAGTATCAATTAGGTTAGCATTTTCATGCAAAATGTGATTATTAATACTTTTTCACAGATTACTGAGATACACATTTGCAACTGTTAGAAACACCAGATGCCAACTGATGAATTTTGCCCACTTGACAATTTGCATATTTTAGTCAACATAAATTAGTTAACAACTTGTCCCCCTTAAAATGTGCTTGAAAAAAAAAACATGATTTCGAGAGAACCTGACTTGAACCCAGTCGAGGCAGGCAAAAAACCGTTTAATAAATCCGGTTCTGAGTACATTCCCACTGGCTGCAGATGTCATTTGCCCAGCACTTTTTTTGGTTTGGGGAAATCGAATTCCAGGATGCTGTGCATGGTTTGCAAGTGCAAATTGTACGATGTTCGCAAGGACGACGTATTGTTTGGGGTAAAAATAAAAAGGCATTCGGTGCCGGGGGCAAGGTTGAGGTAAAGACACGAGGTCATGCTTTCCCTCTCAACTGTGAGGTTACAGCCCAAGCACAGGCCACACACCGACTCAGACAGAAGGGGGTACAAACCCCGAAATTCCGAGGGGGCTGACCCCTCCAGTAAACGCCATGAGGTACAAGGCCGACTTGGCCGCCTATTGACCCTTTTGAAAAATGCCATCCTGTTTGGTTCAGGAAAATTCAGTCTGGCAAATGCGCCGGCTGGTAAATTTTTGAGACACCCCCCACTGCCAAAATACGTTAAAAAATATTTTCAGGGGCTACAAGTTGGTATTTTATGGTTTTATCAATTTTGTGTTTTTCCATGTCCATGAAGGGGGACATTCAACAAGGGTCACATCGGAATTCCAGGACAATCCAAAACTATCCAGGACTTCTGTCCTTCCTTGCCAGGTCACAACCAAAAATGACTTTTTTCATAAAAAAGAAAAATTGTCGTGGTTTGATAATTTTTTTCCTGTTAGTGTCACAGCATTACATGATTTAATTTTCTTTAACGATAAAAATTATCGGGATTTCATTGTTTGATAATAGTTTTCCCTTTCAGTGTCGAAGCATAAAATTACTTCATTTTCTTTAAAAAGAAAAACAATTATCGGTATCGTAGGCTATTTTTCTTACAGTGTCACAAATGACTTGTTTTTCTTGAAAAAGAAAAAAAAATATCAATATTTTATAGTTTTATCCATTGTTTTCGTCCATTTACAAGTACTGTACATAAGGGGGCAAGGTGACAAGAAGACAAGGTGTCTACTGAAGTCGACATTCAAATTTCAGGATTCCAGGTCACAAAATTAAATGACTTATTTTTAGTTGTGAAGCATCCGGTTACAATTACTACATGTAAACTAGTGCTTCCCAAACATGTGGAATGCGCCAAATTTCACCCACTTCCGACAAAAAAATGTGCATAAAAGGGTTTTATATGCATTTTTCTAAAAATAGTTTTACATAGCCTATCACGAAGGTGAAAGTTATGATTTAAACAAAAGAACAAGAAAGGATTTCAGAATTTTTTTTAAACTTTCAGAAAACTAAATGTAACCTAAAAGAGCAAGAGTTTTTCGACAGGCTCACATTTTCCCCAAAAAGTTGTGTTTCATGCATTCTAAGATAATTTTTCAGAACTTTCCAGATACATTAATAATGACATCAGGACAACAGTTTCCTGACAGGCTCAGATTTTACCAAAAATAATGTGTTTGATGCATTCTCAAAGAAAAAAAATTAATAGGCTATTGGCTATCCGCACATCTGCATTTTCAAATCCCACTTCCGGTTTGAAATTGAAAATATTCACGTATTTTTCAATTTCAGGTAACAAAAACTGAGGTATTTCCATGATCAAATATCCAGTGTCATCAATAGGCTACAGTTTTATAAAACAAGTAGGGTTTAAATTTACCATTTCTCATCCAAATTTGCCAAAACTTTCTACCTTAGTCCAAAAAACCATCGTTTATGTTCATATTTTTATAAAGAAATTCTCAATTCGAACATCTCCAATGGTTGGCCTTAATGTGTCAAAAAACTAAATTGCACGATTGATCACAGTATTCAGCTTTTGGATCAACAGGATATTTGGTAGATGCCAAAGGTGATTACCACCTGTTGGTACGTGTAGCAAGAAAAGATGACTAACAGTTCCAAGAAGGTACGAAGGTTAATTTTTTTGATTTTGCAAAAAATTCGATAGTTTGGTTTTCGGGAATTTAAAGTGATCTGCATGAAGCCAGAGTCAGGTTTAGTGATGACGATGTGTCATCAAAATGGCAAAAGATTTAACTGCCAATTATTATGTCACGGTCATTGTCAGGGAATTCAAAAGGGTCAGACTTCAGGGAGATTATGGGAGAGGCAATATAATTAACGTCATAGGTTTAGTAATGAAAATGATGAAATTTGGTACACTACCAGGAATAATAGCAAGGTGATGAGAGGTGGCAGTGTTACTCTCTGCATAATACAACTGACGATAAAGTGCACAAATTTTAACAAAAGTAATGAACAATATTCACTAGTTATGAGTATGCTGTAAATTTGAAATTTTACAGTGGTTCAACAGATATTATAGGGGATGTTCAAATATTAAGTCATCAGCTGTCCATGATTTTCAGATCCCCCAGTGATGACAATCATTGATGGAAAAAAAATTCGAGTTGAGAACTTTTACACACACATTTTTACATGACAGGAGACAGACTAAAACAACTCGTGTACATTCAAGTCTCTAGTGACTTGATGTGAGCACGCTTTATTTATGGCGTGATGAGCTTTCGTGTAAACTGTGTTAGGCTTCAGACATAATATCAGTAAACTGCATGCATATTCCACCTTCCATTTATCTAACCCACCTGGTGAGATCACGGAAACCACGACTAATTATTTAGTCATGATAAGCTGGTGTTTGTTAGCGTATAATGAATTTATCAGGAAAACGTGCCACATTTAGAAATTTAAACTTTTTCACCAACCACCTGAGGTCGACTACTGGAAGTGTTTTCGGAGGTGAAATATCGACGCTAAATTAAAACAGAAGCTACATGCAATCGACTGTGAGTCTGTGACTATAAATTAACACCGCAGAGCGAGAATATTGCTGCACCTGGCATAGCAGAAGTAATAACATCTAGAACTAAATTTTAGTAGGCTACAGGATCAAAAAATAACTGGGATTTCGCTGGCCTGACCCTTCAACGCAAATTGCACAGACGCCGGTTATTTAAATTAAAATGGCAAACTATAGACTATATAGGTAGTCAATGCTTACTTCTATCGCCTTCAGTGTCCATCACAAGCTAAGCCTGTTTAAACAGTTTATACGCCATCTGCAGCCACCACCTTGCTTGGTTTGAGGGCCCTTGGATATCACCACCCCCCTGGCTTCCAGCCAACCCCAAAAAGTTGTTTGTTGCAAGAAAACAAAATCTGAAAGTCAACCGTATGTAAAACATGTCTGCATGCACGACTTACTTAGCAAAACTTATGTTGAAGTCTTCATGCAAGCATTCCCAATTTTTTCACGTGCACACATTCCGAATTCCCACACGTGCATACATTCTCAATTCCCACACGTGCAAACATCCCGAACTTTTAACACGTGCAAAACATTATGAAATATAACACGTGCACAAAAATGATATACTCTAAAAATTGATATATTCTAAGCATACCGCATACATGCACTTATCACATTTGACTTCCGAACAAATATTTCGTTGTACACTAATATTTACTCCGAGATAACGTCAGGTCAAATGAGAAATTCATGGGTCTAAGTACAGATGGAATTGCATATGCAATTACATATACCTGGACAGACTCGCTCGATCAGAATATCGCAAATTTCTTTCGAATAAAACAGCGTTCCAAACTAAAGAACGCCCACCGTTCGAACCTCTCAAATTTTCCCCTTCCCAACATTTACTATAAAAACCGACAAAAATAATCTAAGATCTCGTCATCTGACCTCAGTTGTATACCGGTATCAATTTCCTCGATTTTTGACATTTGGACGCCAAAAATGCCTCGCATTATCAGCTACAATCAAATAATTAATCTTGGCCCCTTTCTTTTACAGAATTGATTAGCAGTCAAGATGAGGTACTTCAGGGATCAAACAATGATCAAATATTTCATACTGAATCACATCAAGAGTAAAATCCTCCCATGCCCAAGGCCCACTACCAAATAGGTTAAAAAAACCTGCATATTTGGTGGCATGTGGAATATGTCTGAAAACTCAAAATTCTGTTATCCTCAAGGTGAATCTCATTTTGAGTTTGAGTCATATTTTCAGAATTCAGAACAATGATCAGGGGTCGGCTAACCGTATCGTTGATTGGGATATCGAAATAAAACTTAAAAATACACAAAATATGAAAATATTTCATTTACCTTATGGACAAGCAAGCTTCGGTTTTTGGATGTTCACTGACAGCCAGGTAGTTGAGAGATGACACTCATGGCGCTGAGCGCGGATGAAGATAAGGCTATTTAAATGATCCACAAGAGGATCACTGCTGCCTTCCCATTGGCCATCCTTATCAAGGTTCACGCACGGCTCATTATTTAAATTCTCCAAGTTTTTCCCAGCACTTTATCAATGAAAATCACGCCACGTCCTCGAAGGCGTTATCACCTCTATGCCTGCAGGCTGCAGCCCAATGGCGCCTCTGGTAGTGTGACCAATCAATAGGGGAGACGTCCCGATAAAGGGAGCGTCTTTATTCGACGGTTTATCGTCATCAGTCCTCATCACAGCAGCATTTATCTTGTCGGAAAGCTAAACAAAAGTTGCTGTTAGTTCAAGGAAATCAAGAGGTCTCAAAAACATAAAGAACATGATATTACAGGTGTGAAACAAGCGTCGACCGGCTTAGGGTACCTGTCAAAAACGCTTTCCAAGATGGCGGCAGCTTAATTAGAAATTCAACTTTCGCTAATATTTCAACATTTATCGTGAATGTCACGTCACCTACTTTCAATTTCATGCAAATAAATCAATTTGGAATTCGAACGGAACCAGTCTTGTTATTTTTAAGACTAATCATTATAAAAATGGTACGTTTACTTTTGCAAACAGTGCGTACACTAATCATGGATCATAGCGTGTAACGTCTCCCAAGATGGCTGCCAACCCCACTCGTAGTGAAAAGTTCATGTGTAAAAGTTAGTTCGTGTTGCATCAGAATGGCAAATTCGGGAAAACGCAAGGAAATTATCAAGAAGGAAGATGTTTTCCAAGCTCTGGTCATAGCCGACAGCTTCGAAGGATCATTTCGATCGTTATCAGACGATTTTCCGACAGTAAATATTGAAAATCTATCCACATTGCTTTTAATGAAGTGTGCACCAACTTGCCACCAAGGGGTATGAAAGTTTCATGATACAATTAGTCAATGAGGTAGGATCTTGACAGTATACATGCCCCCTTATACATGATACGAGGTGTGGGATAAGGTAGGACACTAGTCTAGAGCATTTTTATGTTGGGAATAGGGTTGATGATAAGAAATCAAGGTACATGACACTATAGGTTGGCATGATGCAGAGTAGCTACATGTGTTCAATGGATGAGGGAAAGAAAACTAATTTATGTATGTTATATTGCCATAAACAATGCTGTTTTTTTAGGTTCTCTTGCCCCTCGTAAATGCCCCCATTCTGGAATATACCCTTGAGTGCCTGCAAGCTGCAGGCGTCCAAGAGGTTGTCCTATTCTGTTGCACACACTCTGATAAAATCAAGGAATTCATAAGGTAAAAACATGTTTGCATGTGTTCATTATGTGTTATATTCATCATTGGGAATGGGAATCAACATTATTGTCAGTATATGTATGCCTCGGGTACTACCAGAAAAAATGTTTGGGCTTCATGAATTAATGCACTTACATTGCAGCAGCTTTTTAAATTCAGCTTGTATTTACCATATGCGACACATTCGTGAATGTCCCTGCGAAGTAAAGAATAGATTTATCAATTGGACACGCATGGATTTGCCTTTTTCCTCAGCAGTTTTTGTGGAATTTTAACGTTTTGTGTGACAGCAGGTGGACTGATATAAAATACATGGTCTTGTTAGCTGTACCAATTTGTGAACTTTGTGAACGACAGGAATTCCCGATGGGGCTCGCAGAAAACGAAAATGTTCATCAGAATCACCATTTCTGAAAACTGCACGTCGCTCGGCGACGTACTAAGAGACGTTTACGAAAAAAGGCTGATAACCGAAGATTTCATATTGTTGTCGGGTGATGTGGTGTCAAACGCAAAATTAAAACCAATTTTAGAAATGCATAAGTAAGTGCAGGATACATTCCGAACACGCCTCACATTATTCGTGAGAAACATTTTGAAAATTAACCATACATTCACACAAATGCTTTTAAAGAGAAACACGGAAAAAAGACAAATATGCAGTAATGACGTCAATTTACAAAAAGGCATCACTGGACAATGAGACCCTGAGTGCCAATGGCAGTACGTTAATCCTGTACAATGAAACAACTAACCGAATGTTGCACAGCAAGCCACTCGACAGCGAAAAAAAGCTGTCAATCCCGCTGGTAGGACAAAACTGTTTCTGAAACGATTGTTCGGAGATTTCTTGTGCAAACGTGTACACATTTAAATTCCAGAGTGTGTTCATGCAAAATGACAGCGTGAGGGTGTGTGCCGATTTGCTCGATTGTCACATCAGCGTATGCTCATCCGAAGTGCTTTCGCTTTTCTTTGACAATTACGACTACCAGACAAAGCACGACTTTCAGAAGGGTATTCTTGAACAAGAAGAGGTACGAATAATAGTGTGGTACAATTTTAAGCGTGCCGAATGTGCGAGCCTAAATGCCAATTTTTAGATTCTAGGGAACACTATATACGTTCACATCCTCGATAACGAATACGCAGCCCGCGTATCCAGCCTTCAAATGTACAAAGCTGTCAGGTAAAGTCGAGTGCCAATGCTACCACTGAACCACTTAAACGAGTGACCTAAGACTTTTCTGATCCCCAACAGCCATGATATAATCAACCGTTGGACATTTCCATTTGTGCCGGATTTGTTTCATGGCAGCAACAAAGAGGCCTCCGTCCACTTGCGACACAACATATATAAGCACCAAGATGTCACTTTGGCTAGGTGAATGCTATGTGCCATTAAAAAACTGAATGCAAGTCAAGTAGTAACCTCAAAGTATCACGTTAATGGGTTATGAACATTTGTTATTGTGGGGCATACATAGGAGCTGCAAGCTCGTCAAAGACGTGGTTGTTGGCAGTGGCACGAAAATTGGGGCCTCGACCGTGATCTCGGAGTCTGTAATTGGCCGCAACTGCATAATTGGTGAGCAAATAATTATAGAATGCTACGAGAAATCCTTACCCAGTTGTAACACAGCGTAAACACGAAATGACTCGCAGGCAACGACGTCGTTCTGAAGAATGCATACATTTGGGACAACGTCGAAATTCAGGACAACTGCAAAATAGAAATGGCCATTTTAGCAAATGGAGCTGTTTGCAATAAAGGTGCAACTGTTTTCAACAGCGTGTTACCAGCAAAAGTAAGTCTTTGAGTGATATGGATAAGGCTGAGTACGATTTAATTTGAATTAGCCAAGTAAAATGTCAAAATGATACCTAACATCTACTTTTTCAGTTTCAGGTCAAGTTTGAGAGTGAAATAAGGAATTCTTTCGTGCTCAACGAGGATGATGATGAACCAAAAGGTGCGGTAGTGATAATTCCGAAAATGTCGTCGTTATAAAAACAAATTAATTAATCCCGATCTGCCCTGTATCAGACGACAGTAGTGAAGAAGGAGAGGAAGATCCCTGGCAACTGAACAGGATTTCAGATGCGTACGAGAGTAGTGAATATGGATCAGACGAAGACGTCCCTCATATGGATGATGCAAATGGCGAGTTGGGCCTCAAATTGCTGCGTTAAAAAGCCAGTCAAAAAACTTATTTCAAACTTTTTTAGCATTTTACATCGAGGTATTAGATACCTTGCTGCGAGGTATAGAAGAAAAGTTGACCTGCGAAAATTTAATTTTGGAAATCAATTCCCTGAAGTAGGTCGTGTTTTTGTAGCCGAAACTTTTAAATTATGAGTAATGCATTAACATTTTGTTTCTGTCAGGTACGCTTACAACATGACGATTTCGGAGGTAAACCACGTTGTTACGAAATCAATAATGGAAATTCCAGGTCGCCTAACCAATGAGGATTTACAGCCGAAAGATTATCTAATTCAGTTGAAGCAGGTGAAGCCAGTGTGAAATTGTCAAATTATTTCACTTTTCGTGCAGAGGTATGTGAAATATAAATGGATAATTTGAAAACTTACAGGCTCTGGGCAACTTCATGGGTCTCATAAAAAATTACTTCAAGCACAAGGATTCTCAGCTGGACATGCTCACTGCTTTAAAAGTAATTAAGAAACTGGTTTATGAATTTAAAAGAATCTCACCAATAAAAATTAAAATTGGAATTTTCGTTTGATTACCAGGAACATGTTATCGGCCGGGCCAACTTCTCGTCTGTTTTGATGAACCTCATGCACCATCTTTACGACCTCGAGGTCTTGCAAGAAGAAAGCATCTTATCATGGCATAGCGAATTGCTTGTCAATGATTCGGCTGAAAAACTCGTGAAAGAACAGGTAAAGCGCTAATGATTATTGAGCTTGAAATCGAGGCAAAGTAAGGATTTTCTTAGTAACATAAAATCTCCACACAGGTAAAACCTTTCATTGACTGGCTTAACGATGCGGAAGAAGAAGAATCAGATGAAGATTCAAGCTGAGGATCCAAGCTGAGGATCAAAAATTCCTCAAGTAATTGTCACTGCCTAGTTGTTCATTGTTTATCCCAAGATTTATTGCATTAAAAACAACAAGCTAAAAAAAATTTTCACGCAATTTTGTTAATGTCAAAACAATTAGCAAAAGTAAAATTACTGTTGCACATTAGTGCAGGTTCCAGTCGTCAAACTGCACTGAGCCATGTCAAGAAAATAAACGGGCAACATATTTTCTTATATTTCAAATTAAATTACCTGACAAACTTGTGCTCTTCTCATCATACTTGTGGAAACTATGGAGAGAAAATAGTATTAGTGGCATGAAGTAAAAATACATTTTGAAAACATTCTGAAAATACATGTACCTTTTATAAATAAACTTGAGCTTTAATTATGATTCCACAAAGTAGTAGCTGAAATAAGACTTAATTCATATTTGATTTGACAAGATAATGCACTGATTTTGATTTACCTCTGCCAATGACTTTGATACCACACACATGCCTTCTGGTTTCCAAAATGTGTAAGACGTTTTCTGTTAATATTTGTAACTTTTATTTTACTTGCACAGACAATATTAAATTGGAATGTCACATTAGTAGAAAATCAGTTTTAAAATGAGATGGCAGTTGTGTCCAATGTAAATTCCAACTTTGTGAATTTAGATTTAAGTTTAAAAAACGTGGATTTTCACTGAAAATATTAGGCTGCCGTCACATTACTGGTGAAAACAGCTACTTTGTCCATAAAGTGATTCCAAAGCTGCAGCGTAAGTTCAACTGCATCCCAGAATATGGTGTTACAATAACTGAAAATTATTTTCATAATGTGCACGCCATCAGTTTGCAACCAAACTAAGAATTTCCAACCGATGTCTTGAACACATGCGAGTAAGCTCTGAGCATCCTTTAGCATTTCCTGGAAAGCTAGCTGAATACTGGCTTCAGAAAAATCCCCTTTTGTGTAAAAGTATAAACAGGCCAACACCAGCGTAACTGCAGCGAACAGTAATCCCAACAACTTCATCAGAAATCCAACACAGCCCATACCACCTGCAAGTACATGACGATTTCCTGATACATCAATTAAAACACACGCAAACAATTTAATAATTAATTGTAATTAACGTTGTTATAAAAGGAAAACTGAATATAATCCTATTTTTTTTTTAAACAAACTATAATCGTATTAAAGTTTAAAAAAGTCAATTAAGAAATACCCTTACCGTTAGCTATTTGTTTGCTTTTTTTCGCTTCTTTCATCAACTCGAAAGATTCATCTAAGAATAAAAGTAATTATTTTTACGTAATTAAATCAAAATTGAGTCGGATGTTGGGACCAAGTACATGCAATATCAACAAAAATATTTCTGTATGAACTGTTATATAATTCATCATTGGTTAAACCAGAAAATATCACACAAAAAAAAATCGCATTTGAATTATCGGTTAAGGAAGCTCATCATAACCATTCTATAACATTTCGGGAAAATGTATTTAATAATGATTTAATAATATCCTTACCCATTTTATCCCATGATCCAGAGTCACTAGAATACGAATCTGGCTGCTTTTGCTTTTCCTTCATTTCTGCGAGTAAAGCTGCCCTTTTTCGTTCTTTAGCAGCTTTCTTGGCTTTTCTTTGGGCTTCGTGTTGTAGTTCTTGTTGAATTTTGCGCTGGGCAACCAATTCTGTGTGGAAATGTCATTTATTATAAGTTTTTATAATTGCAAACCAACGACTTGATGTATTTAACTTGCCTTCCTGCTTTTGCCTGTCGATTTCTTGCTCTGCTAGCACCTGATTTTGTACATTTTGCATGAACTGAACAACCTAGAAAACGATTACATAGTCATGTTTGTCATGATGTATCTTGTATTTCTTCCAAGTGATGTCAAGTCTTACATTTTTTGCACAGTTCTGACACTGTTTGGCATCCAAGCAATCGCCTGCAATTTTCTTTAATTGAGAGGTTAAGGGGTTGTTTTTCAGGTCAAGCCATTTCAGATTTTGCAGCCGACAAAAACTCACAGGCAGCATTTGCAGCTACAATTATCACCATGAAAAGAAAATGTATGAGTTACAGAAGATATATCATAACGAGTATTTGAAGGAGTGTTTACCTTATTGTTATACAAATCCAGATATTGAAGTTTGTGTAAATCCCCAAACGCTTCTGGCAGAGATGCTATTTCATTGCGGCTCAAATCAAGTTTGACTATTAGTTTCAAACTGCAAAACTGCACCTAATTATTAAACGAATCTTTTTTAATTCTTTTGACCGAATGAATACAATTGTAAGAGAATGCTTACTTACAGGAATGTTTGATATATGGTTGCAAGATAAATCAATTTGAGTAGCTTTCGGAAGTGCTGCCTGAAATAATTAAACAGTAATCTCATTATACAGCTTGCAGTCATTGTAAGGAAATGCCTTGCTTTTAAATTGGTACCAACAACCTCTTATCTAAAAAACATCCTGTACGTTTTCAGCAGAAAATATTCTGTGTTTAGTCATTCCTGGATTTCCCTTCATTAGCAGAAATTTCAAGTGTCATTTTTCTGCAATAAAATATTGCATGAGACAGCAGATTTACAGTATTTTCTGCCAGTGCAATGGCACTTTTTCTATTAGTAATGGCAAAAGAAGTGCAATGTTTTTGCCATTTCCCTGGTAGAAAAAGTGCAATTTTATTGCAATAGTGTTTCAGAAGATGGCACCTTTGCAGCACACGATGACATAATAATTACCTTTTATGACAGAAAGTGTCATGACATTAATTTTACTTTTTGTTGGGTTTCATAAAGCACTTCCATGAGCAGTTTGAGAAAACGCACACAGTTTGGTGCCATTTTGGCACTTCAGACCCAACACTTCTATAAAGCTTTTGCATTCTCTAGTTATGCCATGGACCCTGTTATCTGTACAATTATAAATTCGGCAAGCTCTGACATCCCACACGTACATACCGGTCTACAGGTATGCCCTACCTAGGGGTACCGGCCAAGTGTCCTCAAACGTTTTAGGAGGAAGAATGCGGAATTGCGCTTCACTAGCTCGAGCTTTTCATTTACAAATAAGCGTTAACATTACTTTCAAACCTACACACAGTTGTTAGTGTGTTTGGATCAGTGAATAAATTAGGAATTCAAAGTCCAACATTCCACGTAGGTGGTTTTGCCTCGGTTGACGTTCCAAATCAATATAGCCTCCTACACGTACTTACAATTTCTTTAACCGGAATTTCTGTGAGGCTCATCAGACTCAGATCTAAATCATTGCCGTCCATCTTGCTTTTATAGTTTTCTTTGACCATTCTAATCACAGTATAAATTCAATCCGAAGTTGACTTCCCAGCTTCCAAAACAGGAATAAGAAAAATGGAAAATGGCTCGAATTCCAAACTGGCCACAAACGGCGCTTCACAGAAAGAAATCGCAGCCGGGCCGTTCATAAATTCGCAGTAACCACTAGAAGCTATGCGAGGAGCATCAACCTGCTATAAGCCGAATTTTAAATGCGTAATACGATTTTACCGTTGCACTTATCGAATAAAAATATGTGAATTTAAATAACAGAACGAATTGTTTAATCAATGAAAGTTATCTGCGTGGCTGATTTATGCAAACAAACATATATCCAACCCGGCATGTCTGAAGTATTTTAGGCTGATGAGCAAAAAGTACGTTATGGACGTCCTTTTTGCCATACCTACAACTAGTAATCAAGTACATTTTATCGACTGGTGTGACGCTGGCATGATGGCTGTTTCGTAGCGGTTTCTCCTTTGAAGAAGAAAACTGCCTTGTTCCATGGTACATACTGATAACTGACCAGGTGAGTACATGTATTTGGCCCCAAAGATCAGTAGCCAGTGCTAGGCAAGGGTATATGCTGTATGCCCTTTCTGGTACAAGATCGCCCTTGTACAGTGGTCGACAAAAACAATGCATGGATTGTAGTTGGATTCTAGGCCCTGCTTTTACAAAATTAGTTGTAGGCCTACTAATACTTTTCCAAATTATGGTAAGTAATGTGCCAAATGGCCAACTTTGTCCTTTTTTGTTTGGTAGTACAGTAGTAAGTTATCTTAGTAATGTCATTTTTTACAATCAAATAATTCAAGCCAATACATACAAGGGGTCCCTAACACGTCATAGGTTGTGCACGAACCATGCAATTTCAGATCCGGGTCATGCACGTTGCTTATCAAAAATGCTGACAATGCTATATACCTGCATACAATGTACATGCAGGTTCAATTCCCAGGAAAACTACAGTAGATTCTAAGGGCCTTCCAATAACTTGTGGATGACAAATTGGTGCTAATTATTTCATGGTATTATTCTATTAATTCAAATAATGTGCAAAAAAGGGCAGATTTACTGAACTCTTGAAATATGTAAAATACTAAGTACCATTTTTCTGCATTTTTTTTTACAAATATTTGCAATTTGCAGAAAATACGTTGACGATTTTTGCTGGGTGGCAATTATTTACAGTTATTTAAATTTCCTTGATTTTCAGATAAACCCAGTTTGACCATGGCCACAAAATTTCAGTTAGTTCTAGGCATCGCATTCTTGATCGCTCTAACTGCAGTTTATGGTGAAAAGGAGCCCGTGGACGTGGAAGCCTCGAAGCTACGACATGGACCGCATCCAAACTCTAGCATGGAATCGGTAGGCAGCTGATGATTTGTTTCCTTTTTTGATTTATGAAATGATGAGGATGTGAGTGACTGATTGACAGTACAGCAGCACTCAAATCAGCATTGACCTACAAGTGTTTGCCCAATCAAGTGGAAAGAGATCAACAGCAAAAACAGCTAGTGTTGATCAAGTCTTGCATAATTTGGTATGACATTGATACTCAAGTAATATTGCATGCAGTTGATGGCAGCAATCTTATCACTTGTAATCTCGTCTTTTACTCCGTCGTAATTTAGTCTAACCTCGAAATCGCTGCATCACCAGGATTTGCGACAAACTGCACGCACGAGATATCTCTCAGGGTCATGGGCACTTAACTCTTAATCACATGGGATTGTTTTGATAGAAAGGCACGTTATTAATACTGACTAGAGTTGGCCTCAAGCGTACTCTGAACGCATATGTTCAAACACATGAACTCTGCCTATGTACGGAATCATGCTGCCTGTACAGACAGGATGCCGTACATTTTATTTGCAGACAGAATCCACTGATTTCCCTAGCTGTCGACTAGCATGTCTTCTCTAATAAATGTTATCTGCAAGTATGATTTCTTTACAGTCAGATTATGGAGATTTCAAGCGCCCCCACGACATGTTGGACAAATATAAAGATAAAGACTTGACGTTCGTCCATGCTTTCTTTGCTGCCGTCTCCGTCATTGTCGTGTCTGAGCTGGGCGATAAGACGTTTTTCATCGCAGCCATCATGGCCATGCGTCACGCCAGGATTACAGTGTTCATGGGTGCGATCACGGCACTTGCCGTCATGACCGTTTTATCAGGTGCGTATTCAAGAACGGAATGGGCATTGGCTTACCTTTTGTGTGTACTCACCCGCTGCCATGCATCATCTTTGTTGCAGCCTGTCTCGGATTTGCAACGACTATTATTCCACGAGTGTATACGTATTACATCTCCACTGCTCTGTTTGCAATTTTCGGATTGCGAATGCTTTGGGAAGGTTGGTCACAGTCAGATTCTGCAATACAAATAAACTGTCTTGAGTTGTCTCGCTAACGAGGATTATTATTTGTTAGGTTATCACATGTCGGCCAACGAACAACAGGAAGAATTCGAAGAGGTGCAAGCAGATTTAAAAAGGCGAGAAGATGAGGCATGTAACTTAATAATTTTTGCCTAGCCTTGCCATGTTGGCAGACTAGGGAACATATTCCTGATGTAATTAAAATGTTACACAGAATATAAGTTCTGTAAATTAAAGATTAATAGTATATAAACATGGTTTTAATTAAGTAGTTATCAAACACTGTTTAAATGAAGCGTATTCTGCTAATATACAGTTGCAGAAGTCATCCCAAGGATTAATGACACCAGATGTCGAAGCTGGGACAGCAAGGGGCGGGAGACGAAAAGTGTTCTTTTTCATCTCGAAAGTTTTCCTACAAGCATTTACGTTAACGTTTTTGGCCGAATGGGGCGATCGATCTCAATTAACCACTATCATTTTAGCCGCGAGAGAAGTACGAGACATATTGCAAATTTAGCACATGTATGTCTTGGGATACATAATTTACATTCGACGAAATATTTCAGAATGCTGTTGGAGTAACGCTCGGAGGCATCTTAGGGCATGCCTTCTGCACTGCTTTGGCTGTTATCGGTGGTAGGATAGTCGCGCAGAGGATATCTGTACGAACAGGTGGGAATTCAACCTGATAGAATTGCAACAGATTTATCAATTCTGCACCTTGATAGAAAAACTACGATTTTCCAAACATTGAATATTATAATTCAAAAAAGGCCAATGTCAATCGTGCCTAATTAATTTACTTAATTGCCATTTCCCAAAAATTAATAAAATGGACATTGGCCCTTTTTCTATCAAGGTACAGCGTTGGATAAACAATTTCAGCGGAACTTATGGCTAAGGTAATAACTATTCCCTTTTTCTTTTCAGTAACACTAATTGGAGGAGTAGTATTTCTTGTGTTCGCCTTATCAGCTTTAGTTTTTAGTCCCGTGGACAATTAGCTTCCGTGAAGCTTTAAATTATATATTCAATAATGGGAGAAGTGAAATCGTGATGCAATTGGAGCCCAGGGGTCCAACCCGCAACCGAAAAAGTACAACCTGTAGCTGTGCCTGGACTCCAGCCAGACGTTGGAGAACCTGTAAAATGAACTGTCATTTTAATATCTTGTATCGCTGAGCAAAGTATTTTTGCAGGCAATCAAGATAGTCAAACAACACATTAAGAAATCATTTTTGTTTTCTATACACAAATACAAATACTCGCTTATTTATGTAGAACAACCAGTTATAATAAATAATTTCTTCCCATTTTCCAATCGGAAACATTTTTTTACTTTTAGTTGTACAGTTTATCTTTGAACCCAGAGATTATCGTTAGTTCAGGAAACCTCGACCAAGTACACCGTCGACCTATACTTTTAGGACTAATTATAAAAATTCCTTTATATTCACCCACCTGATTGCTTAGATAAATAGGTAAAATCAACTTAATTACCTTAAAATGATGTCCTATTACATGTAAGCTGCCCAGAGTCCTGCATCTTATCTTTGCATTTGCCTTTAATTATCTGAAAATCACAAACAATCCCTACAGACCAGAAAGCACTAGGAACACAAAACGTCATTAAACAAATATATTTTGACGATTCACAAACACTGGCTTTACATCAAACGTAAACGAGACATCACCTACATAACCATTTCAAAAATCTGTGCGATAAATACCTTTGTCAAAGAACGTGACCCTGCACTTTGCCGGCTTCTCAGAAGGGCTGAAGGTATCGAGGAATGGTGGCGGATAATTATATATTTACAGTTAAAAGACAGTGCACGTTTAAAAGTCGCAGCAGTAAAGGTGCAACGTGTCCAGCCATAAAATACCGAGGTGCGCAATTGTCTTAATCCTTGAATTCCGTGTTGACATAGCCATTGCGTGGCTTGAGGCTGTCATCCGAGGGAATCAAAGGAAGTACATGAGTGGTCTGTTAATGAAAGAAAAGATACATTTAAGAAAGCGGGTTTTCAGTTAGCCCCGATGAACCTACATTGGGAAAGTGTTAACTGAACTTCCACCTTTGATCCATTGAAGGGGTGAAAGGGACAGTGGAGCAAGTCACATTTACCTCGTAACAATCCTTTTAAACAATGTAGCTATTCCAATGTACCTTTTAAAATTTTGCTACCTTCTGGCAGAGGCATATACAAAAGCTTTGACATTCTACACATTTTCTTACAAGCATTCGACACCTGACATCAAACAGTGCAATTTAATGTCATTTTCATTTCTGCCATAAATGTATATTCGTGAAATGTACTTTGATGGCAGATATTCAAAGTTCTAAAGTAAATTTGCCATCTTCTGAAACATTATGAAATTTATGAAAATTAAGGCCAAAAAAATGCATTTTTATACCAGATTTTACATCGCCATTAATTGCACTTTTTTAAAATTGCACTTTTTTGGTATTAATGGCAAAATAATTGCACTTTATGAATTTGACAAGGAATATTTTCTGCTGGGTTGACCTGCACCATTATCCCTTTCACCCCTTTATGCGTCGATTCGCCAGGGCTATCAATACAGTAATGATAATTTGACATTGATTTACCGATTTGAAAATGAGTGAAATTGCACATAATACTCCCAACAGAGCTAATAATGCGCCCAGGCCCAAAACGATGAGGGGCACCAGAAAACCAATCTCCATTGGCACGAACAGCTGCCAGTGAAGCTTTTCAACGATATCATCACTCAGTTGAACGCTCTGAAAGAAATCGGCAAAACTTAATTTTTTTTTCCATACAAGAAAACCAACACTTTATTAGTTTGCATTATGACATACCTCATTTAGCCATAACAATGGCAAGACAATCTGAGGCAGGTTAGCAGTTTCGCTGCAACGATGGGGAAAACAAATTCAGACTCAAATCAAAATTTATCAAAATGCCGTTCATTGAGTTACTCACGGAATATCGGAAATTGGCTTCATATGCAAGTTCATTTGTATTCTTCGCATGGCACTCAATAGTGTGCCGGAATTCTGCAGAAAAAAAGTTTTTTTTTTTATTAAATTCCCTCCTTTCAAAATTCAAACAAAAACAATTCCCCTCAAGGTCTATGGGCCAGATAGCGGGAACCGGTATAGGAAAAAGCGAAACGTAAAATGTATACAAAATAAATCAATTAGAGATAATGATAAATGCAAAAAAACCATAGATCCAAGAAACTATTTTAAACATTAAACTCCTAGAGTGTAAGGAAAATAAAATCTTTTTATTATAGCAATGGTGCAAAGAATGGTAACTTACAGGTTCTAGTTTTATCACAGTGGTATGCTGATGTGCATCTGGGTTCAATCCACCAATTGCGAATCGGATGTGCAAGGCTGCCATTAGGAAATGTGGCAAAGACATGAGCACCGGTGCACCTAGAATGACAGAAAGCACTCCATCATTAAAAATTGTACATAATTTTAAAGTGTCGTAAAATTATTTTCAATGAGCTTTACCACTTTTGCACGATGACAAGCTGATAACTCCAGCTGCTATGCAATAAGATGTGTTTGGATGGCAAAAGCAGGCATTATCTGGAGTCATGTTTATGTCTCCTAATAATTCCAGATCAGTTTCATATTGGTAGCCATGAATTCCTTTAAAATTAGTTTCTTTGACGAACTTTAAAAACATTGATCTGAAAACGATAAAGAATATTACAACATAATAAATGGATTTCACATTTTTTCACATGCAACATTAAAAAAAATATCTAAACAGTACGGTACCTGCATAATTCTGGAGAATAAACGTATAGCTTCTCGTTTTTCTGCACGTTTGGTGGAAATAAGGAAGCATCTGTGACGAATGGAAAGTTTGAATATTTCACATTGGTTTCGTTAATTTTAGGAATTCTCGACAATTAATAGGCATGTTCAGCTTACCTGTACCATTGATCATGTTGCATGAATCAGCTGTCCAGAATGGCAATTTACTTAAAAGTTAATTATTGTACAAATAAAGAGTCTAATCAACTTATTAATGAGTTAAAAGCAAGCAATTGTATTTTTTCCCCTTACTAGTCCACCCAAATACGTTCAATCAGACCAAACAGAATTTTGATACAAAATACATGTATTTCTGGGTTAAATGTGAACTAGACTAATTTTATTTTATTTTATGTTCTCTTTTTGCTCTACTGAAAGTTTGCCCAACTGCTCAAGTGTCAATTAACTGTAAACTGTACAGTATGCATGACCACCATGGTTTTCCACATTTTTACAAGGATCATCCAATTTTACTAAACATTAGAAAACAGTGAATTGTCATAAAACAAATATTCATGTCATAAAACAATTCCACTATCAAAATACACATGTATGAAGTGATCAATAAACAATAATGCAACTTTATTCGTATAATAACCTTAAATACTGAATCTTGCATTTCTTAGCAGCAGTTCAAATTCGTTTTTTTGGCATTTATGATTTGCATTTCAATAAAAATAAGCAACTTTAATATGTTAATTGTAGTATGACAACTCAATGTTTCACAATGTTTGGTAAAGCTGCATGGACATATCCTGATTTTTAAAATACGAAAAATCATGGTGGTCCTATTATTTCTTACTATACATAGCTATGCAAGGGGACGTTCAAATATTGCTATCACACGTATTCAGACGCTATGTCCACTGTTGAATGTTACCTCGCATTATTGAACTGCAAAATAGATCCCAAATCTTTGCTGTTTTTGTTTCCTCGATAGATTTTGAACAACCCATCATCGCTGTTGTTTTTCTGCAAATGTATACCCAATATGAATGTGAATAAGTTCTAATAACTGAAATTGGAAAGACCCTGCAAAGACCTACCCCATAAAACAGACCAAACATAGCGTTCGGCAAAAGTTCTTCACCGGTGAGCATTTGAATCAAATCGACCAAGTTGTCCTTGTACCCTTCGTACAGCAGTTTTCCAACCTGTTGCTCTATGAAGACAGTCGTGTTTGTCATTTGGATGGCTGCCCTGAGCGCAGGTTTTTCAACTTCAGGAGCCAGTTGAGTAATGGTCTGACAAATAAAATCAGGTTTAGAATTTTTCCCACGTTTGTTATAATGCAGATTACACTAGCTGTTGAACTGGGTACAGCATTTCCTGACAAATATGAAAGCATCAAGGTCAACGACCAGGCATGCCAAGAAATTGGACCCAGACAAAAACGAGGAATTTAGATTAATAAAATTCAGCAATTCGCTATTACTAAGGATCATCGAAATGCGACTTTCGGGGCAGATTTTCCCCAAGACCAAAAAAAAAATTGCAGATGAATTTACGACAGAAAATATTCCGCGTCAAATTCAAATATTGTGCAATAATCTTGTCATTAATGAATCAGAAAATTTCCATGTCAAATTCAATTAAAGTGGAAATCATCTAAAAAAAAGTGCAGTCTTGAATGGCATTTTTGAATGATGGCATAAAAGTGCAAGTTTTTTCCCATTAATGGCCGAAAAAGTGTTTCATAAGACAGCCTATTTACAGCAGAATATTTGAATAGTTGACTATACCATGACATTAATTGCACTTGTCGATTTAAATTTTTTGCTAGAAAAAACATGAAATTAGATATTTTCATGCCATTACTGCATTTACAGCTATACTTCAATCGTGAATAATGTCAAATCTGGCATAAAAGTACAATTATTTTGCCATTAATGACAAAAAGTGCAATTTTTCAGCATTAGTGTTTCATAAGATGGCAAATTTACAGCAAAATAGTTGAATATTTCCACTTTTTGATGTATTGTTTGATGTGTAAGACATGAAATTTGCTACTTTCAAATGGGTTTGAAGCTATCCAAATAAACTTGTGTCCATCAAAGGTCTGTCTTGTGCCCCTTTGAGGTATTCCGAGGTATTCTAGCTAAACAATAGCACATTTTCAAAAGAAAAACACCGCCCCTGAAATTGGCCTATCCAAATGGCTCGCAAGCTGGCAGTGATTGCCTAGTAGTCAGGGGCAGCTAAATCAGAAATTATATTTTCAGTTTAGTAGGTTAGGTATAGCAAAGGCAAAAAGTCCTTCTTGTAAACCAGACAAGCACATGCAGAATTATCTGAGTAAAAATATGACACAATGACATAATTGTACACATTTGGGCATGGGGGTAACCTGTAGCATATCCTAAATATTTTACAAAACCAGTTTGCAAGTGATTCATAAAATATCACCATAAACTACACGAAACGTGTAAGAGATCACGAGGGGTGATCGTCACTTACCGCCAATGGTATGTTTGGAAAAATCACAAGATCCTCCTCAGAGCCGGACGACATTTCCGGTACGAAAACATAGGTTTTCCTTTCCCGATATTCAACCGTGTCATCTTCGCCCCAGTTGAGATCGATTTTTTTCCTCAACTGCCTGAGATAAAATTGATTGATAACATTTGACAAAGATTCGCACATTTACCTTAGATTTCAGTTCGTGTGTTTTGCATTCCTTGACTCGGCATCACATATTTACCTGTAAGTGTAAGGACCTGAAAAAGTGTACGTAAGGAGAAATTAATGCACAGGGGAAATTAGGAACATCCAAATGTATTAAAACAATTCCCAAATTATAATTACCCAATTGTTGAACTTCGGGTTTCACGCCAGATTGCCAGTTGGCCAGGAAATCCAGGTGGTTGGTGTAGTTGAAGATGTAAAACTGTGTGTAAATGGGAACGGGTATGTTGTTCCACATTTTGAACAGTTCTGTTTCCGGTCCCAAAGTCATAGTCTGAAAATGCAAGAAACTTGTTTAAAACTCAGCCTTCCATCAAATATTTATCCACGAATTTCACCCCTGTACCACATGAAATCATACTTGCGTTATTGCATTAAAACTACCAAAATTACATTAAGAAAAGCTAACCCAGCAAAAAAATATCCGGCAATATATTTGAATATAGTGCCATTTTTTGCCATATAATCAAAAAATTTGCCATTTATGGCAGAAAAAGTGCATTCCATGGTCACAAAAATACTGCCATTCAACTGCAGTTTTTTTTTGCAGTAAATGGTGAAAATACTGCAGTTTTTTGCATTATTTTAGTGCAGTGATAATGCACTTTTATGGCAGAAAACCTGCCATATTTTGTTTCATACTGAAGCAGAACATTTAAATATTTTGCTATATTCGAGAATGCAGTTTTTCTGCAGGATATTTTTTGCTGGGAACAATTGTATAACATGTCAAAAACATGTTGCCACAAGAAATAATTTCAATGATGGCAAAACATGATTTATATTATGAATTAATATAAGTTTTCGTTTTCGTATACATATAAGTGGTAACATGTTTTTACTCACTATATATGGGTTAGTACTAGTATATTTATTGCACAATTCATGCATTTTAGTAGGCGTTACATAATAAAACCAGGGTTAATTTAACAGGTAGCCATTTCATGATTGAATTCATTTTAACCAAAGTATGTCAGTTGCAAGGGCAGCGAGGAATATTTTCCTCATCAAAGTTCAGAATAATTCAACTTGTTCAGTCGCCAAGAAGAGAGGAAAAGACAGGGGTGTATAAAAAATTAATTACACATTTGGTGTTGAAAAAGTGACACACTTGACCGACACAATTTAAAATCCATGTCCGCACCACCAGCGGTACAAGCTGCAAAATATGTTCAAACTTTAGTGCTGCAAACGTATCCTGAATAAATAGAATAATTCTCAACCTTTTTTACAATTAATTATTTCTCAATTCGCTCAAATAATTTCTTGAGCTTAATATATCGAGAATACCTTGAACTAGCTATGGTGACCTAGGGATTTCGATAAGAACAAAACTAGTCCATGCAAGCAGATGTTTCAAAATGACTATAGGGGAAACACCGATATGGAAAAGACAAAAAAAATTCCAAAAAAATTGACTATCAAAACTAATGACCATCAGATGCCCACTTACTTCAATATCTAAACATAAGAAAACTTTCTTCGTTGTTTCTGAATCCTTGTCAAAAAAAGGTCATGGGCATCAAAGTAATTACTTTTGTTACTCTTGTACAGTGTAGATAACGATAAAACGTTATGATAAAAAGTAGAAAATGATGATTAAAAACAGATTTTAATTACAGAAACCAAATATCTCACTAAAAGATCTTTTTCTGCCAGGTTTCCAAACATGTGCCCATTTTCGTTTTTGCATAGCTGTAGAGTTTACAGTTATAAGATCAAGGATAAATTTCGCTTTTTGGGGCTACACTTTAAACAAATAAAACATGCATGTATTAGGCGTGCGTCCCATAGAGCAGCATATTTTGCAAAGTGTGCATTTGAGGAGGACTGACCGTTTCTTATTTCAAAATCAAAAGGTGATGAGAAGGACAGTGAGGTCAGGGAAATGTAGCTCGGTATATGTCAAATTGAAATAGTGCAATTACTTTGCCATTAATGACAAAAAAGTGCAATTAAATTTAGAAAAAGTGCAATTAATGGCAGAATTTTAAGTTTGCCGTGAATCTGAATCTTTAATGATGTAAAATCTGGCATGAAAGTGATATTTTCTTGCCATTACTGGCAGAAAAAGTGTCAATTTTCTGCAGTATTTACAGTTAATGGTTACAAAATACAGTTTGCCATTAAAGTGCATTCTCAATACATTTTTTGAAAGCACTTTTATGGCAGAAACAATAATTAATAATGACATAAATCAAATAAAGTGCTTCTATGCGATCAAATAGTGACATTAATTGGCATTAATCAAATAGTGCAATTATTTTGCTATTAATGACAAAAAGTGCAATTAATGGCAGAATTGATATAAAATGTAGCATAATCTGCCATCACAGTGCATTCCTGAGAAGCAATTTTAGGCAAGAACAACAATGACATTGCAATTTTTGGTGTAATCTTTTTGCTGGATTGATTGATCCAAATGCATTTGGCACTGGGAAACGTATCTGGAAATTTATTTTGCATATCTGTTATGCAATGTTATTGCAGTGCAATAATGAACCTGACATACCAGAAGTTCAAAATACAGGCGTTTAGTCATGTAAACATTTTCAGTACCAAATTAAGACAAATATCGTTCTCCTCTTCAACTTTCAAGTTAAAGAGGCAGCTCTAATGTTTGCGGATTAAAAGTTAGAACGTCAAACAGCATGACATTTTTCGCCACTGATATTTCAATCAGTTTGTAATGTAATCACGTTTTGGACCTAGCTGACCTGAGGAATGCCGTACGGTATGACTCAAGGAGGGGTATATCATGAATAATTCATTCGTAACCAAAAACGCCCCTGGAGTTATTGCAAATGAATTTTTATGGAATTCATAACCGCTGTGGTCACCATTGGCTAGTGTCCAGCACCCAGTGGTGAGTTGGAATTTAATGATCACGAGTTCATTGCATTGTTATGTATGTTGTTTATATCTTAGTTTTTGGCTTCCGAGCAACCTGATAAACGGTGTGTGGTTTAAATATCCATAAAATATTCATAATTTTTAATGTCATATTAAGGACATAAATGTCATAAGGCCTTTGGCATTTACGACTTTTTAACGACTTTACTGACCACTGGAATCCCTGCCTCCAAACCTGGTTAAACAACCCAAAATTGGGTAAACGAAAATTCCTTGGGTGGTGACACCTCGATGATTACATTAAAAATTTTCCAAAACTAGAAAGTATTCTGTAGAAAGTGAGAAAGTGATTAATTAACGTGCACAGATATGCGAATTTTACACCTAAACCAGTTCAACAAGTGGTTCCTAACCATCTAATGCATATGCTCCCTCATTACAGATTCAATAATTTTGCTGATAATGCAATTGCATGGGTAAAAACACCTTCTGACATAAGAAAACTTTTTGATAAGTGTTTTTTTGGGTAATAAAGAAGAAGTTTGGGAAACACTGTCCTAAATCCTTGCCCTCCTCCAGAAAAACTACACTGATGTTATTTTTTTCAGTTTTAGTGTTGATTTCTGCGTTTTTCCCTTATATATCACGATATATGCGTTATCATTGAGCAGAAATAAATAATAAAGAAACCTTAAAAATCTCATTTCCATAATGTCTGTATTATATACTTTTGCGCTGACTATGAACAGAAATCATAACGGAAAAACTCAACAAATCATATAAAAAATCAAATATTTTCAAGTTTTAAAAGTCATGAAATTTTTTTTTTAATTTACAGATACATTATAATTTTCCTTCGTCCAATTTTTTGTCGTATTGCATGCCTGACTTTGTACGAACGTCCTTAAGAAGGTCAAGCCCGTAAATCAGCTTGAAAAGTTTCCACATGTAAACGATGTCAGTCAGCATATAGGGGCGGTGTAAAAAATTTAGGCGAGTTTGTAAGAATGGGAATAAAAAAAATATAGACTATAAGGCGAGAGGTGGCCACGAAAGACAAGGAGCCCATTTTCCATAATCTAGCAGTGCATGCCTTCCAAACTTTCTTCAATAAAATTCCCAAAAAACATTATTAGAAAGTCATTTTCACCCAAAGCTGCGTGTCAGAAAGTCCCCTTTTACCCAAAACTGCTTAGTGGAAAGAGTTTTTTGCCCAAAACTACATCAAATGCCCTTTTTACTCAATGAAGGCAAAAGGGGACAGCAAGGGATCTGCAAAAATGATGCAATGTGCATGGATTATTTAAAAAACAACCTGTTAAGACTGATTTTAATGTCAGTGCACACTTACTGATAGCTTCATTCAAGCAACTACTGTTACACTGTCATAGTACATTTCAATTTCGAGGTGTGGTTATCTAAAGACACAGGTACCCAATTTTGGGTAATTTATCCAGGTTTAGGAAGCCTGGGCATAGCGCCAACATGTAAATCAGTGCAATGATTTTCTGTTAATGCAAAGAAAGCTTAAATTAATTGGATATGCAACATTTTAGCAATTAATTTTTACCAAATTAGGCTTGGGTAATCTCAACTACCAAAAATTAGAAGAATGATAATATACATGAAGTAATGTAATGTGTAAATGTAAGGAAGGATGGCACGAATGGCAACAAAAGTTGGACAAATTTGATGAGTGAGCAGATGCATTCAACTATTATGCAGCTTAAAAGAATTTTAGATTTTTTAAAATAATTGAAACATGGGGAAATTGCCCAAAATATATTAAAGAATAAATAATTCATTTATAAGGCAATTCATGACTAATAAGCTAGCATACATTCATGTGCATGTATGTGTTAGCAAAATTTAACATACATGATGCTATGAAATTACTCCACACCTTTAGTTTAGGCTTTAGTTTCCACTACCTTTACATAATAAAAAACAATAAAAATACTCATTTTTTTAACAATGAAATGCAGTATGTTCTGGCTGCTGACTAAAGCATCATTGACGAAACGAAAATAAAGATATGATCATTTTTCAACCATAAGGAAAAACGAGAAAAAAAATTCATTAGCATAAAGATATATATAGCAGAGGTCATTTTCTAAAAATGTATAAATAATGGATTTTTTACATTTACACAAGCAAAGCATATTTTTGTAGGTCTAGGCTATGCCACATACTGTTGCGTCACTTCAAACCTTTCTAGTTGGATGCAAATCTGATAAAACAATCAGAATTCTGATCAAGGAAATACTGAATATGTATTTTATGTACGAATATCAATAAAGTTTTCATAACAAGTTTTGAAACTTCTACTCGCGTATCCTAAATTCTAGGTATGCGACTATATTTTATACAAGCGAAATTAAAAATTGTTTTTGAATCATACCAAACCTAGTAACGTACTTTTTGAACAAGCAGGTCATGAGGTTTTCCAACCTATTATCCCATTATCCCAGCTTCGAATAACCAAATTAAATAAAATTCCCCTAGCATTTATACATATTTAACAGTTATTAATTTAAGAAGTTAGAGTAAATTTTAAATGTATTTTTAATTTTCTTGTCATCCCGGTAAAAACCCCAAACATGACAGTATATCTCCTGTGTATACAGTATAATATATAGGTTTCACCCTAATATAAGTATTAGATTTCACTAGCATTTTTTTCAACCGTTAAAGCTGCAAAAATCGCTAATTTAATGAGCAGTCCCACATTTGAAAGCCAAGAACAAACCTCAAAAATGCAGGTTAAACAGTTTAGCTTTTGAAAGTCAACGATGTAAATAAAGGTGAATTAAAAACTTTGCAAAAAAAATTTACGTAACCCATCATTACAATGCTGGGCAGTTATATTTTGTATACTGTATAGTTTAATGATTACATAAATATATAGGTTATAATATACTGGCATGAAACCTCAATTCGTAACACTAGGTGATTTCCAAATTACACTGCATATGATAACGTGCTGCCTTTTATCTTGGTCAATTAATACTGAAAGGAGTTTCGAGCAAATTACCACTTATACAAGTTTTCATAAAAAATATCATTTTTACAATTAACTGCCTTGACAGAGAACAACTTGCAGAATTGGACCAAAAGAAGAAAAGTGAGCATAACATTCCCACAAACACTTTCTACATTTGAACATGTTTCCAACCACTATGCTATCATAAAAGCTCAATTTAAATAAAGTTTATTTGTGAAAATCGTTTACGACGTACAAGTATATTTTCAGGTATATTTTATATAAAATAAAAAATAACCCGAATTGATTATATTTCATTAAATATATTTGTTCATGTGATTAAAAGTTATATTCAGATTATATTCCTTTAAAGTATTTCTGAATATAATGCATGATATAATTTTACCATGTACGTTTTGGTATACACTTTTTATATTGAAGTTTGTAATATACATGTAGTATATTGTAATGTACGTTGTTAATATTTCTAAATATACACAAAACGTATATGTTTGAAAATGTGGCATACAATATGATTTCAGTCACTATCGTATAGCAGAATTGGAAATTTCAGTACTCGCATGTTTCATATTTCGAACTTACTTAAGACTTGCTTAGATAAACGTATGCTGTAATATGCATATAAACATTATATTAAGTTATAATTTGAACATAATAATTTGAGCCATCTTAAATTTGAAGTAATCTCAGGTTTTTTGGGAGCTTGTTATGAGCATAAGCAGATGTTTACCATGAGTAGTTCAAATCCGGAAGCAGTTTACATGCACATGTCCTAAAATTCATATGCAGCCAGTGTGTGAAAAGTCTCCATATACGAAAATGATGCGTTGAAGTTTTTTGCATACCACCCATTGCGTGCAATTTAACTTGGCCCATTTTACTATACTTCGTAAGCCGGGCTTATCGCCTTCAGTCCAAAATTTTCAAGTCCCAGAAACTATTTCCAAGCTTTTGGAAGCGTGTCATTGGGCCATATTATGCGAATGAAACCTGATGCAAACCCTTGAAAGTAGCAAAGATAAAAGTAAAAGCATTTTCTATGAGTTAATTTTTTCTATTCAATGTGATATAACTAGTAGTTATAATCGGTAAAAAGTAAAATCAACGAACATTTAACGTCCATTGCAAGACAATTTACGACATTTAGAACTTAAACAAATTTGACTTTTTATTGCAAGCATTTTTATTACTGCCTGCATGGGATTTCTCTAAGGGTATGCAAACTGAACTTAGATGCCATAGATGCTTAGATACTATGCTGACCTGAAAATCCATTAATTTGTTGATTTAGTTTGTGTTAGCTGAGACTGAAATATTTGTTTTGAGCAAATTTCTCAAATTTGGTTTAGGTTAAACTTTGCACATGGCATTCAGAATCTACTGGACGATTCAAATTGGGGTGCTTCAACATGTTTATAGCTTGTCAGACAAAACACACCAGTGTGCATAGGGATTTATAGCGTTAGTTTTTGGTCCAGAACCCTATGCTATTTCTTTTTTAAATGCAAAATATCAGGCATGGAGTTACTGCAGACCAAGAGTACTGTAGAGAATAATCAGACAGTTAATTTTCACAGTAAGAATTTTTAAGCGTTCATTAGACGATTTAGTTATCATTAACCTATTAGTAACGTGAAAATAATGATCTAATTGTGTTCATTTTGAACTCTTAAATGTTCATTAACTTTTCCTCACCCTGTTAACTAAGTTACTGATAAACATGAAGCATGTTAAGTAGGGTCCTATAACTCCTATAGCGCACCTACATGTACATGTATATAATGGTGTGCAACTATCATACAATAAACAAAGTGCTGCGAACTCCTCTAACATATCGATATGTTTTTGGGCTAGTCATGTTATTATTTCTGATGTACCCTGGATTTGCACTGCATAATAATGTTTTCCCCTCATCATTTCCCAGAGTATTTCAGGATTTTCAAGGCCCAAAAAGCCTAGTTTTTTGCCCACATAACCACAACTATCTAAGTTAAAAGGGTGCTTTCAATAACAGCACAATCAACACTAATAAAAAGAACCTCCCAAAAAATTGCATAGTATTCATGGCGTGTCCCGTTAATGATGTAATAATGCTAGGCCTCCGACATTAAACGAACAAGAACATTCGAGCACGGAAGTGTGTAATTGCCGAAATTGGAGCAAATGCGGAGCATGTGCTTCACTGTCTTGGCCCAAAATAATGGGGAGGTCTACGGCACAGATTTCCACCGAAATACCAGTACATTCACTCGAAACTATGCGATGAAAAAACTAAACAACAAGGCATGCAGACGTACAAAGAAAAGAAAAAGTGCCTCAAAGTCGAACACGAAAAAACGTCGTTTTAAAAACCTCAATTTCAATTTAAAAAGAATGCAGCCTTTCTCATCTCATTCCTAACATTAAACCTCAAACTAAACAATGCCTCAATCACAATACCTTCGTTTTTAATCATGCACGGTTTTAAGACGATCATGCAGCATCTATTGTATTTAAGAACAAATTAATAAACTAAAAAACGAGCATTATTAACTTCACGAATGCTGAGTATTTGAGTTTGGTAAATTCCAGCATCCATAGCGTGGCCATCGAAGTTCAATGTTAAGAACTTACGAATGATTCAATCTTCCGTGCATCAACTGATGATATATACATTTGGAAACAACTAAAAACGTATTTTAACGTCTAATGCAATTTATCTATTCGTTTTGCATAAAATAGCATCAAATGGTATCTAATACGCTCGTATAAAATTGCATCAGTGGGATGATAAATTTGCCAATGACCACTGAATGGCCACTGATGACTTGTGGCGATCCATATAAATATAAATAAAAATAAATATAAAAATAACTGATAATTTTCCAAAAAAAATCGAATTTTCGCTGGCTCACATCTACATTACATGTATTACCGTTTCAGTGGAGGCAATTTTACGAATAAATTCATAAACGAAAACGCAATTTAGCTCGACTTTATGAGCTTACACAAAACCAGGTAAAATAACCCAAATTTGGGTAAAAGTCAAAAAGTGATCAGCCAGCGTGCACAGACATTGTAAAACAGTCTAACGAGTATATACAGTACATGTACTTGCCAACTATGTTTAAAATCGTCAATTTCGCCGTTTATTAATCTGAATTCGAATTAATCAAATATCGAACGTGTTCGCGAGGCGAACTCGTGCGAAAATTCGAATTCAAAAGCGTGCAATTTCGGATTTTCCCAGCTTTTAATTTTGTTATTAATTTGTGGCAAAATTTACAACAGTTCATGGACCACTCTCCCAGCCGCGAAATAAATTCAGCGGTTATATCGATTCGATCAGATTATGCAATTTATATATTAATCCTAATGCAAAAATTCGAATTCGTACGCGTGCATCGATTTCGAATTTTTGCCAGCATTTTTTTTATAACAAGCGGCGTAATTTACAACATTTGATGTCTTTGGAAGACAGCAAGCTAAGAAATCTATTGGCTGTTGTTTCCAAAGGTTACCCTTCGTTATTTGAATGAAAAGTTGTTATTTTTACTGAAATACGACTAAAAGGCATCCGAAGTGATAAATTCATGTTTTAATTCATGTTGCCGCCGCCATATTGGTCGTCTGCGATCTGCTATACAGAATGGAAGCAAACGGAAATTTCGTGTTTTTTTCTGGTTTTCTTCCCAACATGAATTACGCCGGTTAGTCACATTTCAGGTAAAAATAACAGCGTTTTCGTTACAATAAAGAAGGCCAACCATTGGAAGCAACAACCAATCAATTTAGCGGTTGATCTATCCAAAGCATTCGAAGAACTTTCTGGCACGACTCGCAAGATGGAGCCGGGGAAAAGTTGGAACGTTCTTTCTTCCGCGTTCGATTTCGGAATTTGAAAAAGCGGAGAAAATGTCATCCCTGAAAAGTTCATTGACTGTGGGAAATGGTGGTTGTCTTACCCGTTGAATGCTGTTTTCGATGAGCGCGGGCATGAAGTGCAGGAGTAAACCTCCAACGGCGCAGGCCAGCGCTCCCACGAGGAGGGTGATGAGCGCTGGGACAGGTGCGTAGGCCTTCATCTTCATCGCACTTTTCAATGTTCCTCGACCGGTGTCCACTCTGATACTGACGGCCTACTCGCTCGCCACTTTCTCCGGCATTTTCGCTCGATTTTTCGTCTCACGTCCCAGCGTGTGTTGGGGTGACGTCACGAGTGGCTACACCCGATCCGCAGCATGCACGCTCACCTGGCCGAATGAAAAACGAGAAATTTTTAAGTTACAAAAAATGCACCCGCAAAAACGAGGATGACTGTCGTCAGCGGCTGCGAAGGCAGCGTGTCGTGCAAAAATGGGGTACGAACGAAATAGCCGTACAGTAGGTCATGGGGGAGATGGAAGTTTCCGCCACCCATGTGAAAAAGTCATGCAGAATTCTGCAGAAAAAAATGAACCCGAAATAATTCTGCAGAAATTAATGCTTTTT